>SNQJ01S0039093.1:52753-73870 GCA_010110895.2 Picea sitchensis
GGACAAACGTCGATAAAGAGGTACTTCTGTTATCCTTCCTTCTCATGTATTAGTTTAGATAGATTTGAAAGGAAGTCAGTGTCCACGTTAAGCATTTTTCTGTCTAGGGTTAAGGTCAAGCTCTTAGAGGCGATCTACCTATCTGCAGGGAGATTTTCCTACAACACTCTTCCACCCAATTCCCTCTACGTGATTTAATAGTTTTAGGTCCACGTCCACATACATATCTTTTGCTTTTGCTAGTTGAATGCTCAAGCTCTACATTTTCTCCAATCTCCATCTAAAATAATCAACAACATGCATTAATTTCTGACAAGATTGGATAGTACACTATAAAATTTAATAATTTCGTGACAAGACATGGACGTTTCACAAAATGCCATCAGATTAATTTTTCTTAAGTTAAGTAAAAATTATAGTACCTGATGTCCTGTGTCATCCATTGTGTCCTCATTTGATATGACATGATCTGTTTCCATGGCCTCATCTGGCTCCTGTAGTACACAACATAGTCAATAATGTTTAGTATACCAATTATATTATTTCAACGAATTTTCTATGTAACAAAAACCTCACCTTAGTCACGTTTTTGACATATTGATATCATGTTTTGGAGTTGAATATTTTTTTTACGACCCTAGGTATTTACATTGAGCCAAATTTTCAACAAGAAAAGTATCCAACATCCCTATCCCACATGGCCATCCTAATTTTTGAACTTTTCCATTGATCGTAGAATCACATTTAATCACCATTCTTGTGCATTTTCCACCAATAAGTTTGAGCTCAAAGGCCATATGGAAAAAAAAGACTTTATCTCTTCTATGTTGTAGCATTTGTGAATTCATAAAGACCTTCCTCCTTTGGTTGATGTTGCCTTTTATTCTTACCTTTATTATATCTGTAGATTTCGTTGTCATATCCTTTTCCACCCACTTTCCTCTCTGTGATTTAGTAGGTATACGTCGTCCACATCCTCTTTCCATGGTCTCCTATGGATCATGTTACACAACAATGACAATAATTTTTAGCACACCAATCAAATCCATTATCATCTAATAAGTTACGGAAAATAGGGCCACAAGTCAAAATTAGCTTGGGATCAAACACCAATACCATACCAATACCAATACCAATACCATACCATTTCATACAAATACCAATACCATTGCATGGCAATGGTATGCATATTGTTAGGGTCCTATAAATTATAGGAAGTCTAATTATTCAGTTTCTATCTGTTGTTCCTTGCATGAAAGCTCCTAGATTTTCCTATTTTCCTCGGATGGATTTATCCCTGTTAGTGTCTACCAGTACTTCCAGTCACCAGTGATCAAATATACTCTTACAAAGTTTTTGATATGGTTATTAGGTCAATTTTTTATATTTTGCAAATAAAATTTGACATGTCTTGTTGATTGTCAAATGAGTCTTGAGTCATGTCCTAAGTGTCTAGGTCATTACTACTCCCTCCACTCATCCAAGGTCAAAGAAAGATACAAAAGAGTCATAATTATTTATCCAACAGGTTTCAAGAACTCTCAACCAGTAAGTAAAATATTCATCACCCTTCTCATGACCATTTTCCTTCTCGAAATGATGAAATTCCTCTCCTAGGGTTTTATGCTGCATTTTTGGGTTATCTTAGTGTTTGCATCATTTCAGTGAGAAAACCCTAGTTTTTCTGTTTCAAAACCCTCATTCATACTTCATACATCTCCCCCAAACTTTTCACACACTCACTTCCCTCTTTCCCATCATTTTCCCCATGAACCCTAGCCAACGTTGTGTTTTTGCCAAATTTTGGGTTGGGATCATGTTTTAGCCTTTTTCCCCACTTTCCCTTACTCATTTCAAGTGGTTCCAGCACCCAAGTTTCTTTAACAATACCCTATACCCCCCCAAATTTTCTCAATAATTTAGGAAACTCATAACCCATCATTCCACTTCATTTTCCAAAAATCTTTGAAGGCACATTTTCCAAAAATGGCATTTTTAGTCACCTGTTTGCAGAGAATATTGTGGCCCATCAGAGATGAATATTGAGAAAATGGAGGAATGTTTTTTTCGTAAGAGGAAAAATTAAAATAACCTATATCGTTTTTTACATAGGTGTTACAGGGTGAGAGATACATTCACATATTCACAACTTATTTTTATGATTGTGCAAAGTCCTATTTTAGACATATTTTGGCAGAGAATATTGTGACAAAATGGGAAAGTATTTTTGAAAAATGGAGGAGGTTTTTGTTAAAAAAATACCAAAGAACAAAACCCTCTCTCAGTTTTGTAAAATGTATTATGGTTAAATATATATAATCTCTTCTTTGACCCCTAGTTTTCAAAGAAATTTTTGCAAGTTTGGGCAACAATGTCATCTATAGAAGTGCATCGAGCCCACGCTAGGCTTTTTCCTGGAGTCTCCAAATTCACTTTTCTCAGAATTAATGAATATATTATGAGGTGTACATATAAAATGAATCACTGATTGGCCAGGTCAGTATCAATTGCAGCAAAAAGTCAAAAACATGGCGAAATATTGCTTTTTGCCCCTGTTTTCACCTAGGCACTGTGTTTCTATACCAATTGTGGGAAAATCCGTTTTGTGATGTATTGGAGTGGATATTTTTATTTTTTAAGGGTTCAGGAGTATAGTAGACTTTTTCCACACTTAGGAGTATAGTAGACAGGTCAAATTGTTATATTTTGCAAATAAAATTTGACATGTCTTGTTGATTGTCAAATGAGTATTGAGTCATGTCCTAAGTGTCTAGGTCATTACTAATCCCTCCACTCATCCAAGGTCAAATAAACATACAAAAAAACCATAATTATTCATCCATCAAGTTTCAAGCACTCTCAACAAGTAAGTCAAATATGCGTCACCCTTCTCATGACCATTTTCCTTCTCAAAATGATGAAATTCCTCTCCTAGGGTTCTATGCTGCATTTTTGGGTTATCTTAGTGTTTGCATAATTTCAGTGAGAAAAACCTAGTATTCTTGTTTCAACACCCTCATTCATACTTCATACACCTCCCCCAAACTTTTCCCACACTCACTTCCCTCTTTCCCATCATTTTTCCCATGAACCCTAGTCAATGCTGCGTTTTTGCCAAATTTTGGGTTAGGACTGTGTTTTAGCCTTTTTCCCAACTTTCCCTTACTCATTTAAAATGGTTCCAACACCCAAGTTTCTCTAATATTACCCCCTACCCCCCTAAATTTTATCAATAATTTAGGAAACCTATAACTCATCATTCTACTTCATTTTCCAAAAATCTTTTAAGGCACATTTTCCAAAAATGGCCTTTTTAGTGACCTATTTGCAGAGAATATTATGGCCCATCATAGATGAATATTGAGAAAATGGAGGAGGTTTTGTTCATAAGAGGATAAATTATAATAACCTATCTCACTTTTTACAAAGGTGTTACAGGGTGAGAGATATATTCACATCTTCACAACTTTATTTTCTGATCGTGCAAAGTCCTGTTTTAGACATATTTTTGCAGAGCATATTGTGACAAAATGGGAACTTATTTTTTAACTCTGGAGGAGGTTTTTGTTAAAAACATACCAAAGAACAAAAACCTCTCTCTATTTTTTAAAAGGTATTATTGTTAAAGAGATATCATCTCTTCTTTGACCCCTAGTTTTCATAGAAATTTTTGCAAGTTTGGGCAAACCTTGCTTCCTCAAACCTTTGAGGAAACTCCCACATCATTATTACACTTAGATGAATTAGAAATTTATGACCTTTATGGATGGTATTCTAAGGAGATTCATGATGTATTATTTGTGGATTATTTTATTACACAAAGCCACCATGAGAAAAATGACACCATGTACAATACCAATTAAGTCAAGGGCATGATGGGCCATGAATCTAAACGTTGAGGAAGGGGAAGACCCCCATTCTATAGGTAAAATAATAAATTTACCTAAAGGATGTACTCAACCTATGGGTGCATGTTATCAAGGATGATCATTTGAAATGATATGTGGAGCAAGTGCAACTGATGGATTATGATATCCATGACCTCGCCTTGTTCCTTGAATTTTCCCTAGAAAAATACTCAAAACTAAGGAGGGACCAGACCATGCTCTTATCATTATTCAAGCCATTGTTTAAATCTGGGATCACCATTATCCCACATGTCCCATGATTGGGGACTTCTCCAATGATAAGAGAGAGTGTGTGGCTACTATTGTGGTGGACTCAAGTAGGTGGATTTGGCTAGAAATCCCTCTCGGTGAAAATAGTATTCATGTTGTTACCAGATAGTCCTAGGATGGGCAGGATGCCAATGATGCATTCACTACTAGATTCCAAGTACTATAGGATGAGACAGTCATAGAAGAACAAATATATCCATTCCTAAAATATGTCACAAAGAATAAAGGTCAGGGATATGACAAGATCCTAAAACATAACACTAATGATATGGCACACTAAAACATAGCACTAATGAGAAATCATCCAAAGAATTAGAAGGGTCATAAAATACTTTCTCAATAGTCTGCAACATGCAAATTTATATTCCCTACTCTCTTGTCCAAAATGAGTATATCCTAGGATTTTACGAGTACTTGTTGGGCTCTAAATATGTCCTAAAATATAACCTCTATGCATCATCCAAAGGTAGGTGCTAGCACAAATGTTTTACTTGTTGCCTACGTAGGTTCTTACCTTTTGTTTTCAATACCTATCATCCATAGATGAACCCCTACAAAGGGACAACAATCATAACAAAAGGAATGACAATTGTTCCGTTCAAATGAACAACACTACTTACAAAAGGAATAGCAATCGTAACAAGGGAACAACAGTTGTTCCATTCAAATGAACAACACTACTTACAAAAGGAACAAAAATCGTAACAAGGGAACACCATTTGTTCCATTCAAATGAACAACACTACTTGCAAAAGAACAAAACTCGTGACAAGGGAATGACAGTCGTTATATTGGGCCGAACCAATGTTGTATTAATTGAGTTGTAGTACTTTCCCAACTATTTAATTTGTCAATCTAGGGATCATAAACTTACAAAGCACATGCAAAGTATATGTGTTACACATAAAAAATACTCACTTTGATAGTGTCGCAAGTGTCGTCATTACAAGTGTCACATTTTTCTCACAAGTGTCGCAAGTGTCAGGGAAGCATACTGCCATGATGCCTATGTCGTGCCTATAATGACATGACAAAGACACTTGAAACACCTCAAATATTTGATTTGGAAGAGGAGAAATGATTTAGCAGGCTCATGAACCTTTTGCCATATGAAAACACTATAAAAACTAAGCTTTTGAAGGAGAGCGCTCCCCTATATCTCTTCTGGGAGCGTCGATGCTCCCCCTTACACTGTCTGGGGGCGTTATAAGGCTCCTTTGGCCCTTTTGAGGGAGCGCTATGGATTTTGAAAGCACCGATGCCCCCCTTAAGCCTACTAGGGAGCGTTGTAGTGCTCTGATGGCCCTTTTGAGGGAGCGCTACCTATTCTAGGAAGTAGTTAAGTTATTGAGATGAATGGGGGAAGGATCTTTTCATTCTTGGAATGTAGTTGGATTTGAATCCCTAGTACAACCATGATCTTAGGGAAAATACTCAACTGAAGGAGGAAAATCCGCAACTTCCCCAAGGATATATCAAGTGGTTAAAGCCTCTCCAAGGCTATATAAGAAAGCTTTCTCATGGTGAAAGGAGGCTGGAAAAGGAGAATCACACCAAACTTATGATCTCATAAGTGGTGCTGGAACAAAGATGATTGGGAAGAAAGAGACCTATTATCTCATAGGGAGAAATTGGTGAATATTTCATCATTCAAATCATGGATGTTTTTAGCAAGGGGTAGACAAGGAGGACTTGACAAAACTATTGCAATTCATCTATGGTTGTAAGCAATGTTTTGTCCTCATTAATATAATTTGCTTGGCCTATTTCTTTCTAATTCATGTTCAATATCACATGAATTTGTCTCTTTAGTAGATAGACCTATTTCAGACTAATCTCGATAGAGTAGGAAGTGGTCGTACTTTGTTTGTCTACAGGGCTCATCGAGGAGCGAAAGATTGGAGCTCAACTCAGAGCGTGCAGGGACAAACGTCAATGAAAAGGTACTTATGTTCTCCTTCCTCCTCATGCATTAGTTTGTATAGATATAAAAGGAATTCGGTGTCCATGTTAAGCACTTTTTGTCTTAGAGTTAAGAGTCTAGTTCTTTGAGGCGATCTACCTGTCCGCAGGGAGATTTTCCTTTAACAATATGAAATATTGAAGTAGAACTAATATAATCTAATTTTCAAGGGAAAGTGATATATGGGGGATATTCTAATGGTTTTATATATTCAATATTGATTTTCTACATCTTAGTAATTTCTTATATCATCGTCATTTAACTTAAATTTGACTATTGGCCCAACCTGGGTAGGACCAAAGTGTTGAACTTGTACATGATCTATTTTAACATTATTTTTTATTAAGGTAATCCAAATGTGTTTATTCCCATCATTGAATACATTGGTCATTGGCTTAGGTATGATGGAGGAATAGTATATTTAATACGATTTGGGTAAATCCATTGATGTGCAATATAGAATTGGTTACTAGAGAAATTGTCCAAGTCCTATGGAAATACAATAACATACACATTTGTTCTTGGCTTCTTAATTACATTTCATGCTTCAATTTGTTTTCTTGCACCATTAATGAAAATTTTACTTGAAGTCATCCCCTCTTGGGGATAACCCTTGGTGACCAATATAGCCTTGCATCTTTCAATAGATCCACATGKGTYATAMTTTWCMCAMTMACACTAACATCCYADAAKATTKMTTCTTGTAGGTAATGGGGTCAWTCAYRAAGTATGATTCTTCATMAATGTMTCAAACTCACCAACCAYAGTTGTGTTTCACTCTTCAACATCTATCCCACTAAAATCCCTTTGACACACTCATTGGATCTTTACTACTAGTAAGGACAATATCTCTCTCTTATTGCTTGGATGTTGAAAGATACTCTAGAGTTTGTTGGAAAGGAAACAAAATACCAACTTTCATAGCTCAAATGGATGAAGTCCTATAAAAATTTATATACAAGATGTGTGGTGCATGTGACCATGTTATTTAGTTCTTGATTAGTATTCCTATTATTTTTCATAACTGTAAAGTTGTTCTTTGTTCTCTTTTATGCCTTCTAATCAACTGAATTTTTAAGGAAATCACCCATGTGACTAGAATAGTGATCGAGGTTCAATCCGTTCATTATTGTTATATTCCTTAATAATGCATAGTATTGTTCAATTTATTCATCTTGGAAATAATTTGGACAATGCCACAACTGGAATTTCGTTGTATTAATAAATAATATCCAAGTTTTGCTAGGGCCAGTGGGTGTGAGTATGGGAAGCCATTTTTTCAGGATATTGATGGGACACATAATGTCACATCATGCAACATCACATGATGACTTTTGGCATCACTTACATCTACATTTTTCCCATTTGGAGTACAATCGCACACATGGACAAGGATTTTAAGACTTTTTCTTGTGAAATTAGACTTGGCATTTCTAGATACACATTTTTGTCAGTTTGTGCAAAAATCTCAGTTTAGGTACTTACCTACACCTAATGTGTAGGAAAATCCTTCCCATACATTTTTCCACGTGCACCTTGAGTGTAGGAAACTTGTATATGACATTTTGGATGAGTGATGTGTGAAAGTTACTTGAATGTCTCAATTGAATATGTTTCGGGAGGGTGCTTATGGTCTCATCCAATAAATCTTGGATGCAATCATTTATCCCATTTGCATTAGAGGAACTACATTTTTATGATGTTACATTATGGGGAGATTTTTTCTTCCATTTATCTCATTTCCATTTTGGCCCAAAATGGACACGTTTTGACCAAATTTAGGTGCATTCCTTGACATTTTTTGCTCCCAATAAGGTGCCCATAATTGATTACATTAAGGGGATAAATTGGCGCTAAACTAGGTGTTGTTGGCGCCAAATTTAGCGTCGACTTATATGTAGACATTTAAAAAAATGAAAATACCCACGGGAAAGGGGACGAATATTCCCACTGATATGTAAAACCTAAAAAACACATATATCCATGGGCAAGGGGACGAATTTGACATTTTGGAGGGGAAGAAATACAAAAACACGAATTGGGAGTTTGCTATGGTGAATGGAGAAAGATTGTGACCTGTCCAACTGCATTCCCTTCTACATTTAGACTCTAACATGATTTGAGTGTTTTCCAGGGCGATTGGAGATAGAGCATGACAATTCAAGTGAATTTATTGCTACATTTCAACTCCAACACATTTTGGGTGTTTCTTAGGGAGACTCCAACATGATTTGGGTGTTTCCTAGGGCGAAGGGAGACTTGGTGTGAGCATACCAACTAATTTTCAAACACGATTTGGACTCCAACATGATTTGGGTGTTTCCTAGGGAGAATAGAGATAGGGTAAGACCAGAGCATGATTTGGGGGTTTCCTAAGGGCGAACTGAGATTTTCAAGTAAAACAATTATCAAATTTCACAATTCAACCTCTTTACATATAAATTTCCTCATATTTTATGGTCTATCTGAGTTTGAAATTTGTTTATCCTTGTTAGAATAGGGAAAAAAATACCAGGAAGAAGAGAGAAGAAATAAGCACCTTCAAAAATCGTCACAAAGTCCACTTGCCCAAATCCTGAAAGAAGAGATTTTCCCTAGCTTGCTTAAAATGTCAAGTAGAGGGAAGGAAACAAATTCTATCCATAATGAGGTAAGTACTTCTCAATTTATAGATTTTTAATTGTCTCATTTTATTTATTTATTTTTAGTTATTTGTTTCTTATTGAAAATTTTAACAAAAAAAATATTTTATATATCTAGGGACATGAGACTGACCAGGAGAAAGATGCATTGGCTTCAATATTGGGGATAGAGGCCATAAAAAAAATTGACTGTTTATACTTGAAAATGCTTGCAAAATACATAGAAAAACGATCCACTAAGACCCCTGAGACATTGCAAGAAAATCAACCCTGTGAAAGGGAATCAATTGATTCCCCAACCACTCTTGGATCGAGCAGAAAAACAAGGAGGAAATCATATACGATGACCTCTAAGAATATGGAACAGATAGCGGAGACCTCCAATGTCGAAGCCACTCTTGGGACCCAAACTTCATCCACCACACCATGTTTTGGAACTTGCATTGGGAACTATGATACAAGGATATAATACGACATGGTTTCAGGTGAAATCAGAATGTCAGATGCTGGGAAGGTTTTTTTGAACAAGTTGAAGGAATCATGCCTTCAACAGTTCAAAGACCATCTCCATTTTCCTTTCTCAAAGATACCAATGCACCTGCATAAAGATGTAATTCATGACATGGAGTTTGAATTTTGCATAGTTTGGTCAGTAAAAAAAGTGAAAAGACAAATGTCTCAAAATTGTAAGAGATTTAGGTGCAATCAATCAAAGAAGATTAAAAAACTCCCACTCGAGCTAAGGCTCAAAAAAAGGAGAATTGATGTCAGTATAAAAGTATGGAAAGAACTTGTCAAATCATATGAGAAGTCAAATGCACGAAGGAAGTCTGGTGAGGAGAGTATCCAGGTATTTCAATTTTCTCATAATATTATATCAAATTTCTTAAACAATTTTTATATTTTATTTGTGCATAGTTCANTTATATCAAATTTCTTAAACGATTTTTATATTTTATTTGTGCATAGTTCAATTGACTTACTTTATGTTTCAGGACAAAGCCTCCAAAGCTAGGCTTGCAAAACTCCAAGCCACGCATCATAGTGGCCAAAAATGTTTACAAGCATTGATCAACACCTTTGTAAGTATATTTATTATGTGAAATGTTTTTTTTTATTTCCTAGAAAAAGTAAATGATTACATATTTATTAGTTTAACTAGTCCATGTGCCATGTTTTGACAAAAAGACAAATATGGTCGGCATCCAACTCATTTTGAAAAAGAAATGTTACAAAATAAAAAGTGGATCGACTTTTTAATATGGATGGAAAACTAGGTATCAATATTACCGAAGGATCCCTTGCTTTGTTTTTGTCAATGGCTCCCCGTTTGGGCATCCTTCTCCTTTATTTCCTTTGAATATTATGAACTTGTGGAATGTTCCTTGTAATTTATGGAGTTTGGAAATACTAGCCCTTGTTTTGTGTCTCCTGATAACAAACACAGTTTGCCTAGCAAGGCTTTTCCACTTTTTTTTAATTTATTTATATTTTCCTACTCTTTTGATAAGTTGTATTCTCATCCAACATTCATAGGGCCTTCTTTCCCTTGTACCTTCTCTAACATAGTTTTTTTTCACTAATATATGGGTGATAACTTCATCATCCATCTTACAAAGTGAACACATGCCAGGCCCTTGGTTACTTCTTCTTTGCAAATGATCTCAAAGAAGTAACTTGCCTCTCAACACTAGCCACATATAAACATGTGTCTTCATAGAAGCTCTAATATTCCAAAGGGGCTTCCACCACAATGATTTTGTCTTGTTCTGCATTACATAACATAGTATTGTACTTTTAAATCTATTATCTTAGAATAGGATTCTTGGACCAAACCAAACTGTATTTCTCATCCCTAATCCTTATATGAATATGATATAAAGTTCCACATAACATTGCCATTATGTTAAATTCTCTCTTGCAAATCCCAAGAATACCAATACCAATACCATATCAATACCATACGAATACAATACCATACTATACCATACCAATACCAATACCAATACCACTACCAATACCATACCATTGCATACCAATAACAATACCAATACCAATACCATAACATTGCATACCAATACCAATACCATTACATGGTAATGGTATGTATTGGCAATGATATGCATACTAATTCCATACCAATACCAATACCATACTATACCATGCCATACCAATACCAATACCAATCCCATACCATACCAATACCATACCAATCCATACCATTGCATACGCATACCAATACCATTGCATACCATTGCATGGAAATGGTATGCATTGACAATGATATGCATACCAATACCATACCAATACCAACAGCATACCATACCAATACCAATACCATTTCATACCATTGCATACCAATACCAATACCTTTGCATACCATTGCATGACAAAGGTATGCATTGGCAATGATGTGCATACCAATTCCATAACAATACCAACACCATACCAATATTGGTATGGTATTGGTATACCATATCATTGCCAATATTGGTATGGTATACCATACCAATATTGGCAATGATATGCATACCAATACCATACCATAATATGAGATAAAGTTCCACATAACATTGCCATTGTGCAAAATTCTCTCTTGCAAATCCCAAGAATACCAATACCAATACCAATACCATACCAATACTATACCATACCAATACCAATACCAATACCAATACAATACCATATCATTGCATACCAATAACAATACCAATACCAATACCATAACATTGCATACCAATACCAATACCATTGCATGGTAATGGTATGCATTGACAATGATATGCATACCAAACCCATACCAATACCAATATCATACCAATATCAATACCATATTATACCATACCAATACCAATACCAATGCCGTACCATACTAATATCAATACCATACAAATGCCAATACCATACCATACCATACTAATACCAATACCATACTATACCGTGCCATACCAATACCAATACCAATCCCATACCATACCAATACCAATACCAATACCATACCAATCCATACTATTGCATACCAATACCAATAGCAATACCATTGCATACAATTGCATGGAAATGGTATGCATTGACAATGATATGCTTACCAATACCATACCAATACCAAAAACATACCATACCAATACCAATACCATTGTATACCATTGCATACCAATACCAATACCAATACCTTTGCATACCATTGTATGACAAAGGTATGCATTGGCAATGATGTGCATACCAATGCCATAACAATACCAATACCATGCCAATATCAATATTGGTATGGTATTGGTATTGGTATGGCATTGGTATACCAATACCAAGTATTGGTCTACCATATCATTCCCAATATAGGTATGGTATACCATACCAATATTTGCAATGATATGCATACCAATACCATACCATAATATGAGATAAAGTTCCACATAACATTGCCATTGTGCTAAATTCTCTCTTGCAAATCCCAAGAATACCAATATCAATACCATACCAATACCATATGAATACAATACCATACCAATACCATACCAATACCAATACCATACCATTGCATACCAATAACAATACCAATACCAATACCATAACATTGCATACCAATACCAATACCATTGCATACCAATACCAATACCAATACCATTGCATGGTAATGGTATGCATTGGCAATGATATGCATACCAATGCCATACCAATACCAATACCATACCAATATCAATCCCATATTATACCATACCAATGCCAATACCATATCATACCAATACCAATACCAATACCAATACCATACTAATATCAATACCATACAAATACAAATACCATACCATACCATACCATACCATACCAATAGCAATACCATAGTATACCATGCCATACCAATACCAATCCCATCCCATACCAATCCATACCATTGCATACCATTTCATGGCAATGATATGCATACCAATACCATACCAATACCATCAACATACCATATCAATACCAATACCATTGCATACCAATACCAATACCTTTGCATACCATTGCATGACAAAGGTATGCATTGGCAATGATGTGCATACCAATGCCATAACAATACCAATACCATACCAATATCAATATTGGTATGGCATTGGTATACCAATACCAAGTATTGGTCTACCATATTATTGCCAATATTGGTATGGTATTGGTATTGGTATTGGTATGGCATTGGTATACCGATACCAAGTATTGGTCTACCATATCATTGCCAATATTGGTATGGTATACCATACCAATATTGGCAATGATATGCATACCAATACCAATACAATACCATATAATACCAATACCAATACCATAGCCAAAAACACCCAACAAAGTGATCTTGAAAATCGAACTCATCTTCAGAAATTGCACTATGCCTCATTGACCAAAACCCTAGTGTTGAAGATACTCCAACAAATGGTTTTTCGATCGACGGAATGATAGTGTAGGGGGCCCACTAGCTAAAAAATGGTGCTCTTAATCCAATGCAACTGATGATTCATGCATCTGAGTCCCGGTTTGAGTTTTATCGCGAGTTTCAACTCGCCTCCTCAAGCCATTTAGAGACATGTGGTCAATTTGGTCCAGGGGCATAAAACCCAAACTGAGTAGCATAGCAGACTTCCTTAAGCTCAAAAAAATCTGTTTGGCCAAGGCCCACATGACTACACTAGCCAAAACGACCCAACACAGTGTTCTTGAAAAATCGAACTCCTCTTCAGAAATCGCACAATGCTTCATTGACCAAAACCCTAGTGTTGGAAATACTCCAACAAATGGTTTTCCGATTGAAGGAATGATAGAGTAAGAGCCCCAATAGCTGAAACCCAGTTCTACGGATCTAATGCAACTGACGGTTCATACATTTGAGTCTCAGTTTAAGTTTTATTGATAGTTGCAACTCACCTCCTCAGGTCATTCAAGGACACGTGGCCAATTTGGTCCAGGGGCATAAAATCCAAACCAAGAAGCATAATGGAGTTTCATAAGCTCCCGCAAGTCTGTTTGGCCAATTCCCATGCGACTACACTAGAAAAAAATGCTCGACACAGTGTTCTTGAAAATCGAACTCATCTTCAGAAATTGCACTATGCCTCATTGACCAAAACCCTAGTGCCAAAGATACTACAACAAATGGTTTTTCAGTTGACGGAATGATAGCTTAGGGGCCCCACTAGATGAAACCTAGTTCTCTTAATCCAATGTAAATGATGGTTCATGCATATGAGTCTCGTTTTGATTTTTATCGAGAGTTGCAACTCGCCTCCTCAAGCCATTTAAGGACATGTGGTCAATTTGGTCCGGGGGCATAAAATCCAAACAGAGTAGCATAACGAACTTCCATAAGCTGCTACAAGTCTATTTGGCCAAGGACCATGTGACTACACTAGCCAAAAAGACCTGACACAATGTTATTGAAACTCGACCTCCTCTTTAGAAATTGCACTATGTCTCATTAACCAAAACCCTAGTGTTGGAGATACTCCAACACATTATTTTTCGTTCAATGAAATGATAGGGTAGGGGCCCCAATAGTTGAAACCATGTACTCTAGATCCAATGCAATTGACGGTTCATGCATCCGAGTCTTGGTTTGAGTTTTATCGATAGTTTCAACTCGCCTCCTCAAGCCATTCAAGGACATGTGGCCAATTTGGTATGAGGGCATAAAATCCAAATCGAGCAGCATAACAGAGTTATGTAAGCTCCCACAAGTCTGTTTGGACAAGTTCCATGCAAATGCACTAGCCAAAACTGTCGGCATAGTGTTCTTGAAAATCGACCTCATCTTCAGAAATTGCACTATGCCTCATTGACCAAAACTCTAGTGCTAGAGATACTCCAACAAATGGTTTTCTGTTCGATGGAATGATGGGGTAGGGGCCCCACTAACTGAAAAATGGTGCTCTTAATCCAATGCAACTGACGATTCATGCATCTGAGTCTCGGTTTGAGTTTTATCATGAGTTTCAACTCACCTCCTCAATCCATTTAGAAACATGTGGTCAATTTGGTCCAGGGGAATAAAATCCAAACCAAGTAGCATAACAAACTTCCTTAAGCTTCAAAAAGTCTGTTTGGACAATGCCCACATGGCTACACTAGCCAAAAATACCCGACACATTGTTCTTGAAAATCGACCTCCTCTTCAGAAATTGTACAATGCCTTATTGACCAAAACCCTAGTGTTGGAGATACTCCAACAAATGGTTTTCCGGTCGAAGGAATGATAGAGTAAGAGCCCCAATAGCTGAAACATAGTGCTACAGATCCAATGCAATTGACGGTTCATGCATCCAAGTCTCGGTTTGAGTTTTATTGATAGTTGCAACTCACCTCCTCAGGCCATTCAAGGACATGTGGCCAATTTGGTCCAGAGGCATAAAATTCAAACTGAGCAGTATAATGGAGTTTCGTAAGCTCCCGCAAGTCTGTTTAGCCAATTCCCATGCGACTACACTAGAAAAAAATGCTTGACAGAGTGTTCTTGAAAATCAAACTCATCTTCAGAAATTGCACTATGCCTCATTGACCAAAACCCTAGTGCCGAAAATACTACAACAAATGGTTTTTCGGTCGATGGATTGATAGAGTAGGGGCCCCACTCGCTGAAACCTAGTGCTCTTAATCCAATTCAACCGATGGTTCATGCCTATGAGTCCCAGTTTGATTTTTATCGAGAGTTGCAACTCGCCTCCTCAAGCCATTTAAGGACATGTGGTCAATTTGGTATGGGGGCATAAAATCCAAAAAGAATAGCATAACGAACTTCCATAAGCTCCTGCAAGTCTATTTGGCCAAAGAACGCATGACTACACTAGCCAAAAAGACCCAACATAGTGTTCTTGAAAATTCACCTCCTCTTCAGAGAGTGCACTATGCCTCATTGACCAAAACCCTAGTGTTGGAGATACTCCAACAAATTGTTTTTTGGTCGACAGAATGATAGGGTAGGAGCCCCAATAGTTGAAACCAGGTACTCTAGATCCAATGCAACTGACGGTTCATATATCTGAGTCCTAGTTTGATTTTTATCAATAGTTTCAACTCGCCTCCTCAAGCCATTCAAGGACATGTGTCCAATTTGGTCCAAGGGCATAAAATACAAATCGAACAACATAACAGAGTTTTGTAAGCTCCCACAAGTCTGTTTGGACAAGTTCCATGCAACTGCACTAGCCAAAAATGTCGACATAGTGTTCTTGAAAATCGAATCATCCTCAGAAATTGCACTATGCCTCATTAACCAAAACCCTAGTGCCGAAGATACTCCAACAAATGGATTTACGGTCGACTGAATGATAGTGTAGGGAAGCCACTAGTTTAAAAATGGTTCTCTTAATCCAATGCAACTGATGATTCACGCATCTGAGTCCCGGTTTGAGTTTTATCGTGAGTTTCAACTCGCCTCCTCAAGTAATTTAGAGACATGTGGTCAATTTGGTCCAGGGGCATACAATCCAAACCGAGGAGCATAAAAGACTTCCTTAAGCTTCGACAAGTTTGTTTGGGCAAGGCCCACATGACTACACTAGCCAAAAATACCTGACACAGTGTTCTTGAAAATCGACCTTCTCTTTAGAAATTGCACAATGCCTCATTGACCAAAACCCTAGTGTTGGAGATACTCCAACAAATGGTTTTCCGATCGAAAGAGTGATAGAGTAAGAGCCCCAATAGCTGAAACCCAGTGCTACGGATCCAATGCAACTGACGGTTCATGCATCCGAGTCTCGGTTTAAGTTTTATTGATAGTTTCAACTCGCCTCCTCATGCCATTCAAGGACATGTGGCCAATTTGGTCCAGGGGCATAACATCCAAACTGAGCATCATAATGGAGTTTTGTAAGCTCCTACAAGTCTATTTGGCCAATTCTCATGCAACTACACTAGCAAAAATTGCTCGACAAAGTGTTCTTGAAAATCAAATCATCCTCAGAAATTGCACTATGCCTCATTAACCAAAACCCTAGTGCTGAAGATACTCCAACAAATGGATTTACGGTCGACTGAATGATAGTGTAGGGGGCCCACTAGTTGAAAAATGGTTCTCTTAATCCAATGCAACTGATGATTCACGCATCTGAGTCCCGGTTTGAGTTTTATCGTGAGTTTCAACTCACCTCCTCAAGTAATTTAGAGACATGTCGTCAATTTGGTCCAGGGGCATAAAATCCAAACCGAGGAGCATAAAAGACTTCCTTAAGCTCCGACAAGTTTGTTTGGCCAAGGCCCACATGACTACACTAGCCAAAAATACCTGACACAGTGTTCTTGAAAATCGACCTTCTCTTCAGAACTTGCAAAATGCCTCATTGACCAAAACCCTAGTGTTGGAGATACTCCAACAAATGGTTTTCTGATCGAAAGAGTGATAGAGTAAGAGCCCCAATAGTTGAAACCCAGTGCTACGGATCCAATGCAACTGACGGTTCATGCATCCGAGTCTCGGTTTAAGTTTTATTGATAGTTTCAACTCGCCTCCTCAGGCCATTCAAGGACATGTGGCCAATTTGGTCCAGGGGCATAACATCCAAACTAAGCATCATAATGGAGTTTTGTAAGCTCCTACAAGTCTATTTGGCCAATTCTCATGCAACTACACTAGCAAAAATTGCTCGACAAAGTGTTCTTGAAAATTGAACTCATCTTCAGAAATTACACTATGCCTCATTGACCAAAACCCTAGTGCCGGAGATACTAGAACAAATGGTTTTTTGTTCGACGGAATGATAGCATAGGGGCCCCACTAGTTGAAACCCAATGCTCTTAATCCAATGCAACTGACGGTTCATGCATATGAGTTCTGATTTGGTTTTTATCAAGAGTTGCAACTCACCTCCTCAAGCCATTTAAGGACATGTGGTCAATTTGGTCCATGGGCATAAAATCTAGACAAAGTAGCATAACGAAATTCCATAAGATCTTGCAAGTCTATTTGGCCAAGGACCACGTGGCTACACTAGCCAAAAAGACCTGACATAATGTTCTTGAAAATTGTCCTCCTCTTCAAAAATTGCACTATGCCTCATTGACCAAAACCCTAGTGTTGGAGATACTCCAACAAATTATTTTTTGGTCAACCGAATCATAGGGTAGGAGCCCCAATAGTTGAAACCAGGTACTCTAGATCCAATGCAACTGACAGTTCATACATCCAAGTCCCGGTGAATGAGCATGATGAGCATAATGTCTTCTTAGAAGGATTATTGGCATGGTTAATGTAGAAATGAAACTTGAATTCTGAAATATTGGTATTTGTATGGTTTTCACATCAATCTCTCCATTTGTTATGTGCTCAATCCATTTGAAAATTTGAGAAAAAGTCTTCAAGAATCACTCATGCATGTATTAACCTTCTTCGATTTTCCAAGGACCTACAAAACATAAGCACTTACCTGAAATAAAACGTGAGATCATGGAGAAGAGAGGTGTACGGTCTCTCTTCATCCAAGACATACACAAAAAAAAAACATATAGTTACTTATAAAACAAATCCAAAGAAAATAAATGAAACAAAATTCATTTTATACATGTTCAAGAGTGTTGGCCAACATATATTACCCAACAATATTTTGATCATAACTTATTTGTTTCTCATCCAATTTGAGTGATTCCAAAGCCAAATAAAATCACATTCAGAGTTCTATGTCCATTAAAAATAGGTTTAGAAAATTCCATGTGATGATATGCCAAATATGCTCAGTAACACCCTGCATGACAAGGTGTTTTTCGAATTTCGGACAAGACCAATAGTCACAGTTTTAGGCATAACTTTTTCGTTTGATGACGAAATGATGTGATTTTAATTGGAGATGAAATTATATTCTTGTAGGTATCTCTAATATAAACAGGTTTTAATTACAAGAGTAATTGATGAGTCAAATTTACCAATGAACAGTTGGGAAGACATATTTTTCAAAGTGCAGATTTATGACAAGCAGTCAGTGTTTTGGTCATAACTTCCTCATATGATATCGGAATTGAGTGATTCAAATTGAGTTGTAAATCAAATTCATAGGGGAATATACCAATGAAACACGGTTTCAAGATATATCCAACAAGGCATCCAAAAAGTGATTGTCCCAACTCTGTTCCTAAGCTGCCTTCTTGACATCCCGTTAGTATTTTGACCATAAATTTTTAGTTTGATGCCCAATCTCAAAAAATCAAATTGGTTTGGAAAATATATTCAAAAGGATACTTGGGATGTAAACAGGTTTTTAAAATAAATCCATTTGGTCTCCCAAAAACAGACTGTCCCAACTGTGTTTTAGTAAAAATTTCAAGCCAAAATGCCACAAAAAACCAATAAATGAAATATGGCTCTCAAAAAGTGACCGGAATAGCTGTGAATATTTTTAATGATAAAAATTTCAATGGAATACACGCCCATATCAAAAATTTCAAGCACTGAGTACCTATATTGACTTACACAACGTGTTGCAACAACTGCTAAAACTAAAAAAATGATTATTTTTGAAAGAAAGTCCATGAGATCAAGGCTACAAGCGATCGAATGATGATCTCTTGAAGGTGTCTTATTTTTATTTCTAAACTAGGCTACCAATTATTAGAACTAAACTAATCAAGATAAGTGGTAAATGTAGGAAAGTTGTGCAGGTCAACACTATAATTATACTGCACTACTTTATTATGGTTAGGGTGTGAGGTGGATTGAACAAGAATTTTTGTAGGGCATGGAGGAGCTTGATAAAAATTTAAGTATGGAAAGTATAGATGATTGGTTTGTGTGGATGACCTTAATGGGAAAATAGGATGTTGTTGAAGATCTTGTGGAAAGTATGGAGGATTTGTGGTTGTCGCAACATGAGGGAAAGTAGCCATGGGATCATAAGATGGGCCATGCCAAACTTGTGGACAAGGTAGGTAGGAGTGAGATTGGGGTTTCCACAGTTGCCATCTTGTATGAGTATTCATTGATTGCTTGTGAGAGTAAGGAAATGGAGGGATAGAGTTTTGAATCATACATGTAGGCCATGGTTGTTGTGGTGAAATTGCTGCAACTCCTTGATCTCTTTGATATATTGCTTTTATCTTGGGTAAGGAGGGGCAACGATCCATTGAATGACTCAAGTCACATATGCCACAAATTATGAGACTATCCAAAGGAAAATCCATTGCAAGATGTTTCTTCTGGCACCGAGGACAAACTGTTTCTTCAGGTTCCTCCCATTTCTTCTTCTCCTTCAAAATATCCAATTGTGAATTTAATGAGCTAATGATATCATCTTTATACATTTCAATTGAATTACTTATTTCAGCTCCTATAGCTCTTGTTTTTGCATCAGATTTAAAATATTGAGAAGAAGGCTCACTAGAATTCATACCAGTCATGAAGTTCCCTCTTGAATACCTTCTACATAACTCACAAATATCATCATATGGTAACTAAAATGCATCACATGTTTCCATCAAATTTAAGATTTCTAAAGATTCATCATGGATTCCTTTGAGTAGGAGTATTTTCAAGGTCTCTTTTCCCAACTATTTTTGTTTGGATCTTTGAAGGTTGTATTGAAAGCACTCCACATATTCCTCCAAACTCTCTTCTTCTCCTTGTGTCATTCCAAAGATATCGTCATTGACCTTGCAATAATATTGGTACCTTTGCAAGAATACATATTTCATGTCTTCCCAAGTTTGTATAGAATTCCCACCGAGGCTCATGAACCATCGGAGGGATGTTCCTTTTAGAGTAAGGGGAAAAACATTCAACTTTTGATCATTAGTAAAATAACCATAACCTCTACAAAGTACTTCAAATTGAAATAAGAATGCATCAGGGTCTTCATTTTCCAAACCGTGAAAATTTGGTAGATTGGATGGGGGAATGCTTTGCATTTATACCACTCCTTCAGGATCTCTGATGAGGAATTCAAAGGTAACAACTTCTATCTCCTTCTTACCTGTCATCTTTTTGTTGGATTATTCATGTACTATCTCAAGGCTCCTTCTTCAAATGTTCCTGTCAACTTGTGAGTAGGATGGGTGGTGCTTACATCACCACTAAGAGAAATGATAATATTTAGGATCAAAAACTGAAAACTAAATGCAAAGAAAGAAAAAATCAAGAAACCTACATGCCCTGACCCTTCACCTCAGAGTCAAGAACATGAAACTAAAAAAACAATGTCAGTTGGACTTGTGCACCCTTGATAACTTCCCCGACAATGACGCCAAAATGTTGGGCTCTAAATATGTCCTAAAAACAACCTCTATGCATCAACCAAAGGTAGGCGCTGGCACAAGGATTTTACTTGTTGCCTACGTAGTTTATTACCTTCCGTTTTCAATACCCAACCTCCAGAGATGAAACACCTAT
>SNQJ01S0039094.1:0-21847 GCA_010110895.2 Picea sitchensis
CAATCCGCAAAAGGGGATTTGGTCCTTATACAATTATCGACTTGATTAATCCTCAATGGGGATTAATCTAATAATAATAATAATAATAATAATGACATGATTAATCCACAATGGGGATTTAATCCAATAACAAAATAATAAGAATGCTCTTCGCAGTTACATTATTTCAACAGTACAAACATCAACTGCCATATTTAGTATTTATTTACTGTGTAGTTTGGTTTAGACTTTGAACCCTGTGCTCCACACTTTTGGACGTTCATGGTAATATCTTGCATATTTCTTTGGTCACCTCCGAGGCTCAATTAAGGAGCTCTTAATCATGGATGAAGCTCAAAATTTATGTAACTCAAAGGTTGGCAATTTAGTTAAACAAATTTAGCTTCTATCGGTAACTTGCCCATTCATGCTGATTTGAGTATCTCTGGCATGCTTTAAGGCTTGAACTAAATTTTTTTCAACAAGTCAGCATGTTCATAAAATAAGCATCGTACAAATATCAACTGCTATATTACTATTTATTTACTGTGTAGTTTGGTTTGGACTTTTAACCTTCTGCTTCACAATTTTGGAGGTTCAAGTTAATATCTTACATATTTCTTTGGTTACCTCTGAGCCTCAAAATTAAGGAGCTCTTAATCATGGATGAAGCTCAAAGGTTGGCATTTTAGTTAAGTTTTATATATCCTCGGCACTGTAGGTGATATAAAATCTTTTCTTCATCTGAAGAAAGTGGTTCATGTACTCTATGAATGTTATGTCAAACCCCTTGGCATACACAAAAGAAAGGCCTATACAGAGCATATAGTTCTTGGCATTGGAACATGGTTTGGTCTAGTTTCATCATTACTCATGTTCTTAAACATTAAGAATTCTTAACATTAAGGAGAAACTTTGGAAGTGCTTTTCGGGGAAACTGATGTTCTCTTGATATGTGATAACGTGTCTACGTTCGACATTGAAATGCCATAATGGTTATGATATTATTAGTTGGTAGGTTTGATTAATTTTGTATGGTTCTTCTATGGACGTCATTTAGAGAAGAGAAGATGAACATGTAGTTAGACACAAGTTCGTTTTTAAAGTGATTTTTCATGCACAAATTTTGCATACCAAATATTTTAGGTCTTCATGCTTGTGGAGATGATACCAAGAGTAATCTCATTAGGATAGAAGCTGTGAAAACATGTTTCATTGGGTAAAAGTTTGAAGGATCTGTTAGATGCGTATGAACTTAATGTTATTTCATTCACCATATTGGATCTTTTTATCTCTTAGACACTCTCGAAAGAAAAAACCCAACCTTTAGTGCGAGGGAAAGCCTAAGGAAAATATTAAGTGGGTCACTAGCTGACACCTATATGACTTACTCCTCCTTTGAGCTTGGAATGACTATTAGGTCTTGATATTGATATTGTATTTTTTTTTTAAATACCTACACAAAGGTGGAAATTGAGACATCTTTCACTCTTTTCTCGTCCCTATTGCCACGTCCAATATGTCTCTCTTTCCACCTCCAAGATTGTCGCTCCCATAGAAACCACATCGGAGCTAGTAACTCTAGGCCGTCGTTGTTGCCACCTGATGGACGTCATTCTTTCCATGTCCAAGAATTTCGCTACCATAGCAACCACGTCGGAGCTAATACCTCATCCCGTCGGTCTTTCCACCTTTAGAACGTCTCTCTTTCCACCTTTAAAATGTCTCTTTTGCCACCTTAAGAACGTTTCTTTTGCCACCTTTGAAACATCTCTCTTGCCACGTCTGAAATGTCTCACTTGCCACGTTTGAAATGTCTCACTTTCCACATTTGAAACGTCGGTCTTGCCACGTTTGAAATGTCGGTCTTGTCACGTCTGAAACGTCTCACTTGCCACATTTTACACATTGGTATTGCCATGTTTGAAATGTCCCTAGGTGTCGGTCTTACGATGTCAATATGGGGCTGGACAATCCAATTTATGATGACACGTGGCGTCATATAACATCGCAATACCGACGAAAACTAGGTTGTCGGAAAAATAACGGCCCCTGAAACGACTTTTGAGGGGGTCCGAGGTTTGTCAGTCTTCTGACAATAGAAAGTGGCAATTTTGTCGAATGCCCTGTCGGAATTTGACCCAAATGCACTAGTGATTTAGAGTACGCGTGATGGAATAAGGATTCAATCAATGTATAAAATCAAACATACAGGGTGAACAAGCTTCAAAAAGAACAAGGAGTAAGACAAGGTTTATGAGGAAAACCAAAACTAAAATTTTTGTATTCGTCCCCAGTGGAGTCGCCAATTTCTGTTGAAGGAAAATCTCCCTGCGGACAGGTAGATCTCCTCTTGAGAGATAGACTCTTAAATATTGAGACAGAAGATGCTTATCATGGACACTGACTTCCTTTTATATCTAGATAAACTAATGTATGAGGAGGAAGGAGAAAAGAAATACCTTTTACCGGTGTTTGTCCCTGCACGGTCCAAGTTGAGCTCCAATATTGAACTCTTCGATAAGCCCTGTAGACAAACACAGATACAACCAACTTCCTACTCTACTGAGATTAGTTTGAAATAGATCTATCTATTAGAGACAAGTTCATGTGAGATTAAGCACAAACTAGAAAGAAATAGGCCAAGCATATTATATTGATGAGAACAAAACGAAGGAAACTTACAACTATAGATGCGAGTGTAGCAGCTTCATCAAATCCTCCTTGTCTAACCCTATCCAACCCAAAAATCCTCTAAGATTATTCAATGTTTTGGGAATCGTCCAATCCATCATGGCCTTAATCTTGTTAGGATCTACCTTGAAACCTTCGTGAGATACGATATGACCCAACTAATATACCTCCTTCACCCCAAAGAAACATTTGGATGGTTTGGCATATAGTTTTTTCTCCTTTAGTAGTTGCATCACATTGTCAACATGTCACACATGATCCTCCCAAGACATTCTATAGATTAGTATATCATCAAATATACTAACAGAAATTTTCGAAGGAAGGGCTTGAAAATGGAATTCATCAACCCTTGGAATGTGGAAGGTGAATTTTTAAGGCCAAAAGGCATGACCAAAAATTCATAATGGCCTTCATGAGTTCAGAATGTATTTTTTGGGATATCTTCTTCCTTCATTGTAATCTGATGATACCTTGAACGAAGATCCAAATTTGTGAAATATATTGCTCCATGTAGTTCATATAACAATTCATCAATGACAAGAATCGGAAACTTATGTTTAATAGTGATCTTGTTGATCTCTCTATAATATGGACACATATGCCATGAGCCATATTTCATGAATTCCATTACCATCGGTGAAGAGTAAAAACTTTGGCTAGGTATAATAATGCTAGCCTCTAACATTTCTTCAACAATATGCTCAATTTCACTCCTCTGGGCATAAGAGTATCTATATAGTCTGATGTTAGGAGGAACACTCCCATGAATTAGGTTAATATCATGATCATGATTTCGAGTGGGTGGAAGACCTTTGGGAATATCTTCAAATGCTTTGGAATTCTTATCAATGATCCCTTGGAGATCTAGGGGAATAGATGGCTTAGATGTTTGAACATATAGTGAGAATAGTTGTGAAATAACACCTTGATGCCTCATTTTCAATAATGTTTTCATTCCATTAAGGCTTATCACCTTACTAGGTTTCCTTGTGATACCTCTTAACTCAATTTCTTTTCCTTCCAATGAAAATTTCATGAAAATTTCTTGAAAATTAAAAGCCATTGTTCCTAATGATTGTAACCATTGGATTCCTAGTACAACATAAACACCACCCATGGGTATAGAAATCATTGGACTATTCATTACATATTCCCCCAATGTAATATTGATCCTACTGCATTTTCCTAAGCAATTGATAGTTCCTCCATATGCAATCATGACTTGAAACTCTGGTGCTGGATATACAAAACAATTGAGAGCTTTGGTTAATTTATAGTGAATGAAATTATGAGTACTACCAGAATCAATTAGGACTATTACCTTTTTATTTTTGATATATCCTTCGATCTTGAGGTTTTGAAGCATGTTAATTATAGCTAATGCATTACACGATATCGTGGGAGTCAACTCTTCAGAAGAAATCTCTTCTACGTTTTCATCTTCAGATGGTTCTTATTATTTTTCTTGTTCTTATTCCTCTTCACAATATATGTAGAATAATTTCTTCTCACCACACTTATGTCCCTTACTGTACTTGTTTTCACAATTACATAATAAACCTTTTGTTTTTATTTCCTCCAATTGTTGAGGTGTCAATCTTGTAGGTTGAGGTGTTTTAGAAGAAGGAGCATTATTATCTCGATATATGTTAGGATTGGTCCTTCTAGTAGCCATAGCCATATTTTTACTTTCAACATTTCTTGCCACCCTAAATGCATTCTCCAATGATTTGGGTTCCCAAAGTCGAACCTCATGTTGAATGTTATCCTTTAAAGTTCCTATGAATACATGAATCAAGTGCTAATATGGAATATATGTTACCTTTATATTCAATCTTTGGAAGTTCTCAATGTGCTCTGTAACTGAACCCATTTGCTTGAGATTTATCAATTGGCTAAAGAAGGTGTTTCTCCTTGTATCCTCATAGTGTGTTATCATTTAGTTAGTGAAAATTGTCCAAGTGACGAGTGATTTGCGAGAACAAAACCATTGATACCATACAAATTGATTGGGTTCTAAATATAAAGAAGAAATTCATACCTTTTGTGTATGTGGCACATTATGTAGATCAAATAATTTCTCCATATGGAGTATCCATGTGATTGGGTCCTTTCCATCAAACTTCCTCATAGAGATCTTAGGAACGTGGTTGGTCTTCAACCAAAAGTTGGAGTTTCTTCATTCTTGATTCATCCTCCTTGTGTCCTCATAATGAATTTCATGGGATACATTTTCACTTTTAGGTGTCCTCTCTATTAGGAAATTTTTCAATCCTTCCATGATCTCCCTTTTTAAACCATCCATCTTAGTATCCATTATTTCCTCCAATTTAGCTTCATTTGAATACATCATCCCTTGTAGTTCATATTTTGTCATTGTATTCTTTTGTAATTCATTTATGTCCCTACGCATTTCTTCACCTTCATCAAGAGTCCAAGTAGGATTGTCTCGAGGCTTATTTGGTGTATAAGTTTCCATTTTTGGTGGCATGTTGGCAAGATATCACTTTTAAACCTTGATTTTGAGTTGGTTCTGCTCGACAATATTTCTTCTGTTGTATCTCCTAAGTTTCGACCTTTATGGGTATGAAAATTTTTCTTTTTGTAGTTCTCTAATATTTCTTCTATGCAATGCCATAGTTCTAATAAAAATTGGATGTTCCAAGTGGAATTTATGATAACTTCCCCAAATATTTTTGATTTTTGTCCTTTCCAGGAGATCTCACTTTTATAGCATGCCCCACAAAAAATAATTGATATAAAATTCTAGAAATTGTACCCAAAATACTAGGAACTGTCCACTATCGAATGTAACTAGTCTCACTCAATTTTGATACTCTAGGAAGAAGTTATGATTGTTTTTCCCAGAACAACTGCTTGAGACTAGTTAATAGGACTAGTCAGAAACCCTATCTTCCATAGGGTGTATCTACAAATTTAAGGTGACCCATAAGCGTAATTTTTTATCACATCTACCTTAATAATTTTTGTGAATAATCTCTGGCTTTTAGGGGTTGAAACGTTATAGAAATTTTTTTATAGCGAAAATTCTACGATGACTCAATTCGGGATGATTCCATAAGCCTATCTTACACAAGATGTATCTCCAAAAGTACAATGCCTAAGAAGCTTAAATTTTAACCCAAAGTACCTTGATCTGTCTACTAAAACATCCTAGAAAAAAACTTAAAGTGAAAATTCCAAGGTGTGTTAGATGTAGCTGTGAAACCCCAAGACCTTGAGCTCTAATACCATATCTTAAGAACCAAATATAAATATAGCATAGAAAAACCCCAGAATAAGTACTCAATGCCTTGAAAAAGAGAGAATTTCAGATAATAAGCCTCTTTGAGGGGGAAACCTCCTTATACACCACATAAATGTCCAAGTACAAGATGATTGCAAATGAAAATGTATCCTTGCTATATATAGGAGACTAGGAGGTACAATTACAACCAATGGACCTAATCCGACATAAATAAAATAACATTACTAATGTAATATTCCCTAATTAAGAGGTATTATTGTTACAACCCTAATTTGCACCAGACATGCTTACCTGGCATCAGGCCATCTCAGATTCCTTCTTTGTCAAAGCATTGTTGAACAACTCTTCTTAAAAAACCTCTTTTATAAAGGCTCACGTTCCCTGCTCCAATACTGCACGCATGTACACGCTAGCTGACCCAAAACAACCTGTGTGTACCTACAAAATCATGAAAAAAGGAAAGTTGTTGACGGAACACACAACTTTGGGTGAGTTAACTAAATCTTCCGGCCATGCATGGCTGAGGGTTTGACCAAATACATAGCTTATTCTAGCTTATAAAAGAAGGGTTAGGGGTCCCATTTGGAAGAGGAGAATCATAGTAAAGACACTATACCCAATCGCGCATTCCCTTTGTCCCAACCCTTTAGCCATCCTTGTGCAAAGAGAAAGATAGAGAAAAGAAGTTGGAGGGAAGTTGAAGAGGAGCCTTGGACCAAGTTTGTGGAGCAGTGGTTGGCTTCATCACTGTAAGTTGATTTGTTGAAGTTAATAATAAAGAAGTACTTTTCCTGTCCCACCATATGAGGTTTTCATGGTTGATTGCATACTTGTTTATTGAATCTCTAACCCATTAATCTTTATATCAAATGCATCTGGAGTTTTTTATTTGTCTTGTGTGAATGAAGGTCAGCCTTGGGAGGAGAGTTACATTCAAAGAGTGATCGAGCGTGAGGAAGGATCGATATCAAATGCCTGAAATAAGGTATGCTCACTTGATCTTCTTAACTATGTATTTGCTTAAGAATAATGGGGATTAGGTTTGGGACGATGGTAGAAAGTAGAAATATTTAGGTCTTTTCTGCATGCATAATTAAACCCTAAGTGCTAGTCCATAGAGGGATTTCCCACTCACAACAGAATTTGGCAACCATACTGGGTATTATCTAGGGTTTCTGGGAATGTTTTATCTGGGGTATTTTTAAGAACTGGTTTCATTTCCTGTTTTTAAATTTTCTGCAAAAGTCTGAGCTAACAGATATTTTTGTCTTCCATACCAGTTATCTTTGTTTCTTTGCTTGACTATATTTTTTTTTTGAGACCCACAGAGGCACACGCGGCCTATATAAGGTCTGCATGCGTGCACCCGTGCCCTACATTCTCATAACCCACGTGTACATGGTAGCTGAGGAAGTGTCAGTCACGTGTATGATTCCAGGAAATTTCTTTTAGAGAGGCAATCATCTTCTTCCCTATCAGAATAATCCTTCTCAGGGGTTTTCTAGAACTCTTTCTAGTCTTTGTTATTTGCAGTCTATAGCTTAGTTTTTACCTCAGATTGGTTTGTTCCATGAAATTTTCCTTCAATTGTTTTCTTTTCTGTCAAACTAAGTTTTTGAGTCTTCAAGAGATTCTGGCTCTCAATACTAGTAGTCTTTGCCAGTGTTTGATTGCTTGTCTTTTCATTTTTGAAGAGTTGCATAGGTACACGCTGCCTGCATAAGGTATCCATGCATGTACATGTTCTCTGACCTTACATAGCTCACATGCACACGCTTTCTATTGAACTGTCAGTAGCATGCCTATTGAGGAAATTTTTGTTTAAGGAGAGGCAGTCATCCTCTTCCTTATCAAAAGTTATACCTCTCAGGGATTTCCTTGATTTAATATTGGTCTCTTTCATAACAGTCTTAGCCTAGGTTTGGACTCTGTTATAGATTGCTTTTTTATTTAGAAGATTTCTTGTGTTTCCTAGCTTTTTAAACTTATTTTTAGCTTGAAATTTTAAGAAAAATGAGTTGCATTTTGGCCATGAATCATGCCAAAATCATGCATTCATCAGTTTCTTTTAGAATATTCTTTTATTTCTGGTTTGATTGGAAGAAAATATATAAAAAAAACTTAGTTTGTTAGATCTCTTTTTTTCTTGGCATTGGCTTTGCATTGTTATTTGAAAAAGAAAAAGAAAGAAGCATAGTGTTGTGTTTTCTTCTAATCTTAAAAACATTTCAAAAAGAAAAAAATAAGAAATATAATCATTCTTTGCTAGTGTTCATATAAGTTTCATCATTTTTCGTAAGATTCTTAACAAAATCATTTGCACTACCACAACTTTTGAGTAAATCAAGCCTTAAAAAGAACGCTAATAAAAAACAACTAGACTTTTATGTTTGTAGGGTCAACCAACTAGTTTAGGGTTAGGGCCTTGAATTAGGTTGGAGAGGAAACTCTTCAAGGCCATTGAATCAAACATTGGAGTCTGAGTTAGGGAGTGTTAAATTCCAGTATCGTGAAGTCTATATAGGACCCCCCTCTAACACAGGGGCTAAACACAAGGTTGCATGCGGAAAGGTAGCGAAGATAACCCCTCCAAAGCCAGACCAATCGTAGTGGAGAACACATATAGAGGGCTTGTCTTGGGATTCCATCGATCACATTTTCCACGAAGATTTGTGGGTCTCGAATCAATTTGAGGTCCTCAGTTTTCTTTCATACCACTTTCCTTAGATACCCTTGACAGGTTTCAGGATCGATACCCTGCTCATTGTGGTCTACCCGTCTTTCGACTGTACCCGCCTGGTGATTGTTCGCACGCTGGCAACCTAGTTGCCTATCTTTTTTAGAGACATACACATGTGACTGTGGGGGTATAATTCAATACCTAGGACAGACATCAGGCCACGCTCTACAAAGTATACCTGGAGGGTGCTTCCGTGTTCGATTTTCACTTGCACCGATAATTTTTTCTAGTGTTGGTTGTTGTAACTATTCTTCCAACTAGTTAGTTGTTTTCTTGATTTGCCTTTAGTAACTTTTAGTGTGTGCTCTATGCTCCCTAGTTTCCCATAGTGAGTTAGTTAGTCATATATTTGGGTCTCTGACCTAGGGTGTTAGACCTCCCACTCCACCGGTCGTGAGGAATTTTTGGTCTTACACTTAGAAACGTGGAGCCGCATCTTTATAGGCGTTGTTTTGGTACCACTGGTTTTCCAGAGTCAGTGCGTGAGACTTTTATGAACTTGAACGATCCTGCAAGGGGAGAACCTGTGCATAGGATATTCATGGATAATTTTCTTGACCATACCAACCAAGGAACCCCTTTGCAAGGGGATTCTTGTGTGTTTCCTTTCTTCGGAAATGTTGGTGTCCCTTTGATGGCCACTTTGTACATTCCTAGGTTGAATGTGGGATTACCGGTTTGGTTGGGTACCATTCCAAATGTCCCAAATTCTCTTAGTGCTTCTCATTTAATCACTTTATGTCCTGGGCACCCTGTTGATGTTTCTTCATCAACAAATTCTTCTCCTCCTCCTTCTCCCACCTCTGGTGAAAGTACATTTACTAGTAACCGGAAGTCTAAATGAAATAGAAAGAGGAATAATAGGAAGAAGAAATCACCAACCTCTGCGAGCCATGTTGGAGATAGGTCGACGACCTCTACAAGTCATGTTGAAGACCAACACCCAGCCTCTGCAAGTTATGTCGGGGGCACACTCCCACCCTCTGCAAGTCATGCTGGGGGAAAAAGTCAAGTCACTACTAGTCATACTGGTAATAGGTCTATAGCCTCTGCAAGTCATGTTATCGACCCATCACTAACCTCTGCAAGTCATGTTGGAGATGTGAAACCAGCCACTGTTAGTCATGCTAGGGGAATTAATTCTATTGAGAAACCTAGACGGTAGGACGTAAGGCTAAGTTCCCTTGTAAGCTTTGCAAGAGAGATCACCTTACTCATTTGTGCCCTAGCATTCTAGAGGAACAAAGTTTGTGATCCATGTCTACAAGCTCTTTTGATTCTAAGTCTTTTGACATTTCCTCACAGTCTATTCAACCATTGGTTGATAAACTGGTCACGTTGTTGTAGTCATCGATTGATCCCACTCCTCTTTTGAGGGGTGAGGTGCCTTTAGATCTTGTAGTCTCTCAGCCTATTCAACCAGTGGTTGAGAAAGCGATTATGTTGATGCAGTCATCAGCTAATCCCACTTCTCTTTTGTGGGGTGAGGTGCCTTTAGACCATGTAGTTTCTCAACCTATTCAGCCATTGGTTGAGAACATGGTCATACCAATGCAGTCTTCGGTTGATCCAACTACTCTCTCGGGGAGTGAAGTGTCTACCAACCATGTTTTTAGCATTTCCAGTTCAATACTTTCAGAACAAGGGGGCATTCCACTCATTCCAAGCACACCCCCTCCAAGCCCGAGGATGGTTTCCTTTGATTGGAATGACCTTGTTGAGCCTCATATTCCTTCTGCCACACCTTTTCAAATAAGGGTTGAAGTTAATTCAAAAAATATTTATCGATGTATTGTGGATGAGGGAGCCTCTGCAAGTATTTTATCCTCCTCGGTTTGGGAAGTCTTGCGATCTCCCAAGCTTGTGTCTTCTTCGCATGAGTTGTTGGCTTTTGACATACATCCTAGTGAATATTTGGGGATTCTTCCTCAATTGCCTATCTCATTAGGTGGGAATATTTTCCTTGTTGATGTTATAGTGGTGCAAGGCTTGTTAGATTTCAATATGCTTCTCGATCATGATTATGTATATGCTATGAATGTTGTAGTGTCTATGCTCTTTCGGGTGATGCATTTCCCTCACAATGGAAGCATTGTCACTATTGACCAACTGGCATCTAATAATCACCATCCTAATTCAACATTATTTCAGACTACCCCTTTATATGTTCCTAGCATTCATGTAGACTCTACCCCACCATGGGTTAATTATGTGGTGTCTTATCCTCAGTGTTCAATTTCTTCTGAGCATGAACCTGTGCAATCATATTTGCCTTCTCAAGACTTGGAATCAACAACTTATCCTTTGGTTTATACAATGGGGGCATGGGAGCCCTTGTTTCCCCCTCTTGGTCCAAGTAGGCTTGTCATTTAGTTCTTTGTTTTCATCTTGCTATATCTTCAATAATGGAAAATATATATTTATAGGGAGGAAAATGTCAGTACCATAAACCATTTGGAAAAGAGACATACCTATTGATTTCTTAGCGCCGATTTGTTTTTCCCATAAGGTGTACTTTGGGTGAACATGCCAAGCCTTCTTATTTTCTGTTAATACTTTCTTCATTATATTCATCAAAATTTTGTTGGACGATTCGACCAACCCATTTCCCTAAGGGTAATAGGCAGTTGAATTCCCTAGAACGATATTGTATTTTTGACAAAAGCTTATCATTTCCATAGATTTGAATGCTTGGGAATTGTCTGTAACTATTTTCTGGGAGAAACCAAATCTGGATAAGATGTTCCCCTCCAAAAAGTTTACAACTACTGAATCTATGGCATTCTGAGTTGGAATGGCCTCAACCCATTTCGTGAAATAATTAGTAGCAGTTAAAATCCATTTAATTTGGGCGCTTGACTGTGGGTGGTGTTAGCACTCCGTAAATCTATTCGGCTGATAAAAAAACGATGAAGATAAGCTTTTCAACCAACTTTGAGACCTGAAACTAGCCTTTCGGATCTGGAGAAGGCTCTCGAGAGAGACATTGTCTCAATTTGGGATACGGCCTTAAAGCAATGGCTAGATTTAACACCTTAGAAATAATGGGTTATGGTTATATTGGCATAAGAATGTAAGACTTGGGATATGGATTTGATTCGAGAAATAATAGAAACAAATGACTCGGTGAATGAACTTTGAGAGGATAAGTCTAAGAAACAAATAGTATTCAGTGCAAAATCATAATGTGTGGAGAAGAGAAAACACAGGAATTAACTCAGAGCACCATTGTGAATGAATTCAGAGTTAACTTTAAGAGGAAAAACATTTTTTCTAAATGGTGCAAACAAGGGGCGTTGCACAGTGAATCCACAGGTTTGAAATTTTGTTCTGATTTAGACAGAAAAATATATGAGTAAAGAAAATATTAATCACATACATAAAGAAGGGAAAAAAATACATCCAACTGCTACAATTATAATCGTTTCATCAAATTTGCAGGACTTTTGCATTAAGTTTCGCTTGAAATCAAATTACATACAATAACTACTGTCTATACTAATTTTTCCAACCAACCTAGCTTACAATGAAAAGATAAAATATATAGGTGAGGGCACTGCTTGGACTACCCTTCTCTTTTAGTTGTTATCTCTAAAAACTAGGAAACTAACTATTTTGCGTTAACAAACTCTCTGCATGACATTTTTCCAAAACTAGACAATAGATACATCTGGCTACATCATATCTATTTGTAAGCTGTGATGCCTATAGGTGCAATAGGGATCACATCTTACAAATAGGGATCAATAGGTCTAAGATGTACACATCTAGGTCTCGTCATGAGAGAGTGATGTGTCAAAGTGTTCCTTCGATTAGATGTCTGAACATACAAGTGTTTTTCGGAGTCTCGTTATCTTCTATAACGACTTTGATTTCTATCGCATGCTCATTTGTTGGGGAAAATGTCTGTGACAAGTGGTTGTTGACTGCCATGGATGTTATCAAAGTGAGAAAAGATTTAGGGTTCCATGTATTTCAAAACTATCAATATCTGTCTTATGTTTGTGGAGATAGGAATGAACTCAGTCAATCTTGTTTCTTTTGTTCGATGGCAAGAGCTGCGCAGGCCGCTTCACATTTTACGGAATTCCTTGCATGCCTTTCTTCTGACAACCTCTGTGCTTTGTGAAGCTATACAATAGTGTCCTGTGCCTCTCTGAGCTATATTTTTATCCATGCCATGTTCCCTTCATGGCCTTGTGATATTGACATTTCCAAGGTCTTTGGCACTAGTTGTTGTCTCAACTCCTTGTTTTCCTGGTAAAGTTTGGCGATAGCTAGTTTCTCCTCATTCAACTACTGAGATGGATTTTGATCATTTGTACCCATGGAATCCATCCTCTTCATTATTATCCTACTTTCTCGGCCTATAAGTTCCACTGGATCCAGCCGGACAACACGCATAAGTAATTTTTTAGCAAATGATCTAACGTGCGGCTCGTCTTGGACTCGGGTTTCCAGGACTTCTTTATTCTTCCTTGGCCTGACCCTACTGTGAGGTATTTGATATTGGGTAGAAAGGGCTCCTAATATCCTTCGTTCCTTCCTGGGTCCCTCCATTTCAGGTTTCATGCAGTGTGATATCATTGTTTTCGTAGGTAAAGGGAAAAATCCCTTTGGGTCTTCGGGGATGCTTGCTGCAAATGAGAACAAATCCCAGTCCTTTTGGGGATGTGGCCTATAAATTATACTACTTCGTGCACCATTTCATATGTTTTGGGAGGTCACCATGGAATGACCAATAATTATCCTATGCGAGATGGATCCAGTAAATGCACAAGGAAAACAATTTGATCAACCTGAGCTTACGAGAAAAATTGCAAACAATACAATGACCTGGTTTCACGAATAAAATGGGTGCTGAGAATATGAAATTTATAGTAGATTAGGAAGAAGGAGGAATCGTGCCAAAGAAAAATGTTTTCATGGAAACTGGACATTTCGAATAGAATTGCATATTTTCCATGGCACATCCCTGCGTGTAAGGTATAGGCGATAAGGGCTAAAGGGAATACATGATACGAACGCCCCAATTTTTGATTCCCTCGACTCTGATGATGAGCTGATAATAGTTCCTGCACTTTCCGATGCAACTTTCATTAACTACTTGACTCGACCTGGGGCATGTAGATATTACCTTTTAACATGACCCAACTCTCTGGGAACAACATACTCGTACCATTTACGCATGTCTCAACTCTGACATACCTTCCCATTTCCAAGGTCCAATTGACCACTTGTTGACTTCGACCCTTTCATTGCTACGTACCCGACTTCACATTTTTTGACACATGGGCCATAACGTGACTAAAAACCGACTGTAATTGAAATAAAAATGGTGGCATTAACAGCTGGATCCAACGGGGATGTTATCCTCCCTGCGAGGTAGCAAAGAATAGTAGACCAGGTGCCTGAGCATTGGGCCTTATTTCAACTCTTCGACACTGCAATATGAAAAACAAGATGCAACCTAAACCTATCGAAATGGTTTCTAAAAGACTCAGCATAAAACTCAAGGCCTTTACTTCGGGCTTCAATTTTCTGCTGACCTACTAACTCGACTAAAAAATAAAAAGACTATTTACAATGACAAATGACTCAAACGGAATTTATTTCATCAGATAATGTTTGAGGAACCTTTCATTTATAGGTCCCCAACCAATGCACTCCTCATTTAGTTCTTCGAGAAAATAAGCATTATTTTTTTGATGTGCTCCGATTCTGAATGGACCCATCCACAGATTATTGAACTTTCCATACTTTCCTTTGTCCTCATTTCTCACGTCCCATCTCAACACTAGATCACCCAACTAGAAATCCTCTGTCTTGGAACGCTTGTCGAAGGATTTATTCATCTTTTCCTAGTGGAGATGTGACTGATTATACACCTATTCCCTCATCTGTTGTGTGTAAACCAGCTGATTTATTCTTCTTTGTATGCCATTTGGCTCGAACTCCTATTCTTCCAACAATTTTATGACGGGCAACCCCAATGTGGTAGGGAAAATCACATCTGTGCCATATACAATATGGAAAGGTGACGTTGATATGGACTTCTTGGTGGTAACATGATCTTCCCACAACACATAGATAAGGTTTTTATGACAATCTTTCTTATTGTCTTGTAGGAGCCTTTTGATGATCCTGGTCAGGATTTTATTTGAGGATTATCCTAACTCGTTTCCTTGTGGTAAGTACGTCGTAGAATGCCCCAGGTTTATATTGTAATCTTGAAACAAAATTTCCATCCTCTTAGACTTGAATTTTGTTGCATGATCTGTTATGATCTTGACAGGATATTCAAATATCTATAAGATTTTTGTCTCCATAAATTTGATGATGACTACGTCGGTCGCTTGCTTCATGGGGATCACTTCTATCCATTTTGTGAAGTAGTTGGCAGCCATGAGTATTCATTTATGCTGCGCCGAGGATGGAGGATTTATTTTCCCTATGAAATCCAAACCCCATTGCATGAAGGGTGCTTTGACTGAGATTGGCTTTAGTGGCAGGGGCTGTAACTTTCTTCTCCCTTTGAAAATGTGACATTCATGGTAGCTAGAGACTTATTTGTACATGCCTATGAAAATTGTAGGCCAATAGTAACCCTCTCTTACAATTTTCTACACAGTGGTTTTCCAATAATGGTGTCCCCCATAGTCTCCCTTTTGAAATTCTTTTGTGGCTCTCTTCGCATCATTTTCCAGCAAACAGCTCAACAACATTCCCCCAGGATCTTTCCAGTAGAGTGAGTTATCTAGGATGCATAACTTAACCACTTTAACCTTGAGAAATATGGCCTTAATCTTACTTACACCCGAAGGGGCTTGAAGATTCTTCAACACATAGATGATCTCTGCATACAACGGTGAATTGACAAACTCCTAGGACACCTACGCAGTCATTTCTTCCTAAGGAATTTCTAACAGATCGACAATGAAATTCATTCCCACAATGTTGTAATCCAACTGCACCATTAGCTTCGCAATGCCCTGACCTTTAATTAGTTTAGTCATATTATAGCATGGCCGCTATCCACTTGCCTCTCCTTCCTTCGGGATTGGGATGAATCAAGATATCCTTTACTGAGTTGTTGGGCACATAAGCAATGATGTGGGAATGCAATATGTACATCTTGAACTCCTTCAAATATTTCACCAAGGAATATGCTTTTTTTTGCATAATTTCATACCTGAGAGGAGCATCCTGTAGCATCCTGCAGCATCCTGCTAAAGTAATCTATGGGCTTCTCAAATTTTTGCTTGGTTTTTTGTAGCAACATGTCGACAATCATATTCTCTAAGGTGAATGAAAACAGGATGAAATCTTTGGTTAAATCTAGACTAGATAGCATAGGATATCTAGTCAATGCCACCTTGATATCTTCAAATGACTTCTTAGCTTTCGTCTTCCACTTGATTTCATTTCCCTTTCTAATCATGTAGGTGATATGCTTTATAATCTCTACCAGGGTTAGGATGAATATCCTCAAGAATTTTACTTCTCCCAAGAAGGATTGCACTTCCTTTTTACTCCGCGAAGTGCCAATATTCAAGATTCCTTCAACCCTTCTGGGGTCTATCTTAATTCCTTCCTTCGAGATAATTTGTCCCAACAATTTCCCTTCTTCCACCCTGAAATGTGATTTCTTTGGATTTAGCGATATGCCAAACTTCCTACACTTCTGAAAAAATTTCTTGAGATGCTCGTGGTGTTGTTCTTCGAAGGTAGAGTATAACATGATGTCATCCAGATAGATCACAATGAACTTGTCCTTTTCATCGACAAAATTGATGTCCATTGCCCTCTAGAAAGTGGCTCCAGCGTTCATCACACTGAAAGGCATCTTGGTGTACATGAATGTTCCGCATGGAGTTGTGAAAGTTATTTTTCTCTGTCATCTAGGTGGACCATGATCTGATTATACCCTAAAAAACCATCCAGCATGAACATCTTCTCGGACCCCACCACCTTTTGCAGGATATAGTCCATTTTAGGAAGGGGGTAGGGATCCTTGAGGGACACTTTGTTTAAATTTCATAATTCTACACACAGTCTTATCTCGCCGCTCTTCTTTCTTACAAGAACCAAATTAACTACCCATTTCAAGAACCACAAAGAAACGATAATTTTAGCGTCAAAAATTTTCTTTACCTCTTTTTTGATCAATGGCAGTAATAGGGGATTTATCCGTTTCATCTTTTGTTTGAAAAGTTTGTGATCTTCTTTGAGAGGGATAACATGTTGGATTACTTTAGTGTCATACACCTTCAAATCATCATAGCTCCACGTGAAAACGTCTGGGAAATCCTTCATGAGCTTGAAATAGTATTGTTTGACCTATGGAATGAGCGTTTTCGACAATTTTATGATTTTCGAGTTCTCCTCAGTTCCGATGTTGTAGTCTTCCACATCCTCTTTGCTTGCAGTGATCTTGGGATTTTTAACCACGTCATTTTCATCAAACAACTTTTCCAGCGACACTAAACCCTTAGAATGATGTTATTTTTCAGTTGTATTATGTCCCTTCCCTCTATCTAGTTCTAGAAAGGGTCGTCATTACTGCGGGCATCCACGTTCCCATCTTTGTCGCAACAACATTCGTCATCAACATTTGTATTAGGTAACTCATCGCTCATCTAAAGAAATCTTTCTACCAGATTTTTGTCCTCAAACACCTGCCGATATTTTATATTATCAGGCACTACCGGCCTGTGTTTGAATTCAATCTTGTATTTCTTATTTGGGAAGATGGAGATTTTAAAAACCGAGGACAAGGTGGCCAACGCATCAATGATATGATTTTTCTCTCTTGGGATAGCAGATAAGTCATACTTTGAAAATTCCTTGAGGAGGTCCAATGCTAAGTTTCTTTACGCTCTCAACCTAGGGTGTTTTGTTTTATATATGCCTTTAATTTGGTTTATGACCAGTTTGGAGTCTCTATGCACTGTTATCCTTTTTGTGCCTAATTCTTTCAACACTTTCAGGCCCAGACTCAGTGCTTCATACTCGGCCATGTAGTTTGTACATTCAAACACGAGCTTGTATGAGCACATCTTTGTGCCCACTTTAGGGGGGCTTACCCATACATTGGCCCCAACCCATTCTTTTCTGACCGTGTCTTCGAAGCTTGTGTTCCACATCCCACTTTCTATGCGTTCTTTTGGTTCAGTGCACTCTTTTGTTTCCCGTGCGGTTTCCTCGTCGACTGTCATGATGGTTGTCGACTCTTCCTCTTCAAAACACAAGTAATTGTAGAATATGGAAGAACCAACTTCAATGTCAATGGAGTATCTAGGGTTTTTGTTTGGTTGTGTTTTTTTGCTCACCATGTATTTCAGTATCATTTCTCTGTACAACCCTCTATCCTAGCCAAGAATAGGAATGGTGGCATATGACATGTCCATTTGCAGGGTCCCCTTTAACTTTGCAGCCCACGATCTGGAAAACAAAATGCCAAACTTAGGGGGTATGTCTACCACGACCACATCCATAACCATGTTCTTCGAAGGAATTTGGGCCAATGACACGACCAAGTCCTTGATGAGACCCAACCACTTGACTTTCCTTGAATCAAAATAGAAAAGGTCCTTGTAAGGCCTGATGATATCCAAACCCAATTCATCCATGATCACCTTTGGCATGAGGTTGTGTGATGTGTCAAAATCCAACATGGTGTTATGCAGGGTCATGTCATGTATTTTCAGATTGACATAGAACGTAGGGACGTCCTCAATATAACCTGTCTCTTTAATGTGTGGACCAAAAAGGATAGCATGGTGATAATCTTGGACATTCAAAGTATCGGGGGTCCCTCCCATATTCAACATTTTAATATTTTTCTCCCGATACTCTTCCTTTATGATAAGATCATTGAACAGGACATAGATTTTGATTTTATCCATTTGATGCTCAAAGTTAAAAGGGGGGCATACTTTCTCTACCTCTTTTCCACCCGCTTCTCGGCTTGCTTCTGGAGTTTTCTTCGGGGCCTCCTCCTTCAACTTTTTCTTCTCCATCGCATCCTTGGTCATGTTTTCCGACCTCAGTCAGCTTGTGAAAGGGGTGTCCGCCAGAGTTTTCTTTGTGGGATTTGTCTGCTGAGGCTCAGTAGATGCTTCCTTTCTCCTAAGGATATATTTCTTCTGAAATTGCATGATGACATTCTGATAACCCTTTCTGCACTCTTCTATTTCACAGGAAAGTGCATCATCAGTTTCCCCAATCCATGCATCATCCGGCTCCATCATAAAATTGTCATTTTTTCTCATGCACTGATCATGATCGCCCTTGGTTAAAAACACATGCAGGTTCTTGTCATCGCAGTTGTGCATCTGGTCTTCGAACATCTGGTTGAAGTCTTTGTTCACGTAGTTGTTTTGGAATGGAGGCCTCATCTTCTCATCACCTTGATCTCCCTACTCTGTTTGTTCCCTCTTTATGATCTGAGAAACTTGACTCCTCCCAAGTTTTTGATTTCTGTGTTGGGGGTCATTCTATTCTCAGGAAGCATGATGGTTTCCCATGGAAATTCTCTCCATCAGATTCTCCATCGTCTTCATCATCAATTCAAACTTATCATCCGAATACTGAGATGTCCATGTATGTGCATATCCTTGGGGTTTCTTATCGCCTTTGTTGAATCTCTGTTTGATCTTCCCCAACACGATCATGCTGACTTTGACATCGATAACATTTCTCATTATTGTGTCTATATTTTTTGATCTTATTTCTCTCAACAACAAAGAGAAATTGTTGTCTAAAGAGTCTGTGTACCGCAATTGCGTAGGCCCGGGGGGTGGCTTGAATTCTACAGGAATCGAGTTATACACCTTCATGAAACGGGATGAGAATTCTTGCACCATCTCCTCCGATGCCCTCTTTCTATTATTGTACTGCGTGAAAATTTGCAAAGGGTTCTTCTTATCTCCCCATTTATTAATGAAATTCCTCTCAAATGTGGTGAAGTATCGAATGCTTGCAGGCGGAAGGGATTTGAACCATTTCCTCAGCTCCCCAGAAAGGGTCAGGATTTTCTCTAGTATAGATCATCTTCAGAGCCAGGGTTCCTGAACTGTGCTACTTGATGTTACTAGTCTTTTTGGTTGGAGTTGCTAATGTAAATATTTCAGCTAGTGTAGGTGTTTGTCCCTCTGTTACCCTCAGAGGTCAAACTTCAATGTTATTCGTTCTCCCTGGGATACCCTTCTCTTCTAACTAGTATCTCTAAAAACTAGGAAACTGACTGTTCTTCATTAATAGACTCTTCGCATGACGTTTTTCCAAAAATAGAAAACAAATACATCTAGCTACATCATGATTGTTTGTAATCCCCCATGGGGATCCAGTCATCGGTTAGGTCTCGTCATGAGGGAGTGATTTTACAATGTGTTCCTTCGATCAGATGTCTGAACGAACAAGTGTTCGTTGGAGTCTCGCTATTTGACGTAAAAACTTTGATTTCTTCCATGAGCTCATTTGCTAGGGAAAATGTGCACGGCAAGTGGTTACTGACTGCCATGGCCATTATAAAGGTGAAAAAATGTTTATGGTGACATGTATTTCAAAACTATCAATATTTTTCTTCTTTTTGTGGAAACATGAACGAACTCAACTAATCTTGTTTCTTTTGTTCGATGGCAAGAGTTGTGCAGGCCACTTCACATTCTCTAGAATGCCTCACATGCCTTTCTTATGATAGCCTCTATGATTCACGCAGCTATAAATGGTGTCCTCTACCTCTCTGAGTTGTCTCTTTAGCCATGCCACATTCCCTTCATGGCCTTGTGCCGCTGACATTTCTAGGGTCTTTGTCGCTAGCTCTTGTCTGAACTCCCTGTTTTCCTAGTAAAGTTCGGCGATATCTAGTTTCACCTACTTCAACTATTGAGATGGATATTTATCATTTGTACCTGCGACATCCATCCTCTTCATTTTTCTCCTAATTTCTTAGCTTGTGCCTTCCACAACCTCCAGCCCGACAACGCACATAAGTAATTTTTCAGCGAATGATCCAGCGCACGGCTCATCCTGGACTCAGGTTTACCCAACTTCTTTGTTGTTCCTTTGAATGCCCATCCTCCAAGGTATTTGATGTTGGGGAGATAGGGCTCCTAATTTACTTCCTTCCTACTCGGGTCCCTCCGTTCCAGGTTCTGTACAGTGTGATATCATCGTTTCTGCAGGTAAAAGGAAAACTCCCTTTGGGTCTTCAAGGATGCCTGTTGAATATGAGAACGAATCCCAATACTTCTGGGGTTAGTTCATGGAAATTATGCTACTTCACACACGCTTTCATATGTTTTGGGAGTTTTCCATGGCACGACCAGTAATTATCATGTGCACGATGGATCTAACAAATGCATAAGGAGAAATATTTAATCAACCTGAGCTTACAAGAAAAATTGCAAACAGTACGTGGACCTGGTTTCACGAATAAAATGGGTATCATTCATATGAAATTTATAACAGATTGGGTAGAAGGAGGAATCGTGCCAAAGAACAGTGAATTCATGGCGACTGGATGTTTCGAATCAAATTGCATATTTTCTATGGAAAATCCCCACGTGTAAGGTACAGGCGATAAGGGCTGCAAGGCATACATGATACGAACACCGTGATTTTTCATTCCCTCAACCCTCATGATGAGCTGATAATAGTTTCTACACTTGCCGACGCAACTTCCATTAACTACTTGACTTGACCCGGGGAATGTAGAGAATACCTTTTAAGAGGGCCCAAATATCTAGGAACAATATACCTCTACCATTTACGCAGGTCTCGACTCTGACATCCCTTCCCGTTTCCAAGGGCCAACCAGCCACTTGCTAACTTTGACCCTTTCATTGCTATGTACCTGAATTCACATTTTTTGACACATGGGATATAACTTGACTAAAAACCAACTCTAATTGAAAGAAAAATGGTGGCACTAACAGGTGGATTTCTCCGATGAAGTCTAGACCCCATTGTTAAAAAGGAGCCTCTGTTTTGACTAGGACTAAAGGTAGTGTAGGGAGTTTTTTCTTACCAGAGAACAGTTGGAAAGGGTTGCGGGCTCTGACGTTAGCATTCACATTAGTAATAACTTTTTCCAATAATATACTTATATTAGGATATTGTAGGTCGTGACCCTCCATGAATGATTTCCTCCACACACTACT
>SNQJ01S0039094.1:36534-52895 GCA_010110895.2 Picea sitchensis
AAGAAGGAACACTTCGACAACTTCCCATACAATTTGTTCTCTCTAAGGCAGGACAACACTACTTGTAAGTGTTCCTCATGTTCTCTTTCGTTCTTAGAATAGATGAGGATGTCATCTAGAAAGACTTGTACAAAATGGTCTAAGTACTTTCAAAATATGTCATTCATGAGGCTCATTTATATTGTTGGTGCATTGGTCAATCAAAAAGGTACTATGACAAACTCGTAATGTCCAAACTGAGTTTGAAAGGTAGTTTTTGAGATATCGCCTTCCTTAATCCTTAACTGATGATACCCTGATTGCAGATCGATCTTTGAGAATACTGCTGCTCCTTTCATCTGATTGAAGAGGTCATCTATTCGCAAAATTGGGTACCTATTTTTCACTATAGCACGATTCAAGTCCCTATACTCTATACACAGTCGTAAGGATCCATCCTTCTTCTTTACAAAAATTACTGGTGCACCCCAATGTTAGACACTGGGCCTTATTATCCCTAAGTCTAACAACTCCTTCAACTGCATTTTCAACTCACAAAGTTTCAGCGCTGTCATCCGATACAGAGTTTTGGAAATTGGTTCTGCACCAGGTTTTAGCTCAATAGTAAAATCAAGCTCCCTCTTAGGAGGTAACCCTGGTAACTCGTTCGAAAAAACATCCTTAAATTCAGACAATACCGGGTATTGATCCAATCAGGGTCCCTTCCTTTCATTCACTATTTACACTGCATATAGTTGATACCCTTGCCTCAAGCATTGCTAAACATTCATAGTTGAGATAAAGCATAATGACACTTTTCTCCGTACACACTGGATCTCTACTAGCCTTCCTTCGTTGTCTACACAGAGCACCCTTTTTTTGAAGTAATCTACCAAAGCTCGATGAGATTCTAACTAATCCATTCCAATGATTAGGTTGTACACCCCGAGAGCAGTGATGTATACCTTCAACCTGGTAGTACACACTCCCAGGTCTATTATACAATTATCAACACTAGGTCCTACCGCTTGTTTTTTCCCCGAAGCCATCTCAACTTGTTTAAATTCATCGTGCTCATAGGCTACCAACCCACTCTTTTCTAATGAATATGGTGAAATGAAACTATATGTCACACTAGAATCAAATAAAATCTTAACATTGATATGATTTAGTGTACTTGATGACTCCACCACCATGGATTGATGCTCATCCTGGCGATTATTAACCGTTGTGTAAATATGGTGGCTGCTACTTGCTCTTCCCATTGGGGCCTTTCCTTCTTTGTGCACGAATCATGATTGTAACTCTGGGAAGTCACACTGGTAATGGGGTCCTCCACATCCCCAACAGGTAACATGAGATTGAATCTGTGCATTGTTCTGTGACTATCTCTGAAATGAGCTCCTTCCCCTAGAACCCTTGCCCCTACTAGTTGTTCCCTGAGATGGTCGTGGACCTGTCTGCATCGTTGGCGATGAACGAGATGCTACACTCACTACCATTGAAATCCCTGTGGCTACTGTCCTTGGCACGACTCTTTTACCATATGGAGGTGGCCTTTATCCCCCTCCCCTATGAAATTTCCTAGGGGCCTTCCCGACAAATCCAAGATGATGCAGAAAGGTCGACCTCATACCACCAGTTATGTTCATGTGTTCCTCTGCATAACGTGCATTTTACACAACTTCCGCTACTGAAGATGGTTTCCACATCCGCACCATAGCTCTTATCTTAGGGTTCAATCCATAGATGAAGCGCTCTTCCTGTCATTGGTCATTATCCATATACAAAACATATTTGACCAATTCCATAAATCTGATCTCATATTCTTCTACAGTTCTGTTTCCTTGTACTAAGGCATGAAATGCCTCTACTTGTTTTTCCTCATAGTACGCTGGCATATATTTCCTTTAGAACCTCTCCTCGAAAAGTTCCCAAGATATTGTGTCTGGGGTAACATGCAGTTGTCTTTATAGGTTTCCCCACCAGTTCAAGGCACTGTCTCTTAACTGAAAAATTGTGATCTTCATATTTGAGTTGGAGGCATAGTCCCTTAAGGAAAAACACCTTGTCATGCCTTCCAGCCATGCCTCCGTGCGTTCACTAGTACGACCCCGGAAAACTCCGGAAGTTTGATCTTTTACAATTCTCGAGTGATGTCTTTGGGTTGAGGTCCTCCCCTTGAATCTCTTGACACTTCTGGATTACCCATTCTAGATGGTGGGGGTTCCACTTCCATCCCTACTAGTTGTCGCCCCTTTAAAGTCTCATTTATGGCCTCCAACGAGCGCAGTATGAGAGCTAGTACCAGCGATGGTGGTGGTGGCGCTAGCGATGTTGGCGGTGCCTACGACGATGCTCCCCTACCTCGATTCCCTCAAGTCCTAACCATCCTATATGATTTAACCTGCATCAACCAAAGTTGTCAAGGTGAGTTCAAGGACATTTCAAATTTGCACTACTTAAACTAGAAACAGGGTTAGGCGTAAGTTTTTTTTTACTTGTCTGGAAACAACCATTACTCTCTTTAGGGGATTGGATGGGTTAGGAATAAAGCGTCTAAGTTTGATTTCTTCACCTAAGAAAACTATTGACTCCCTTGCCTGGTAGCTACTCTAGCCTTGTGCCATACTCGGAAATTCCTCTAGCTTACTCTCCTAGTGTGTATGTCGCCTCCTTCCTGCTTGTCCTAGTCTAAGTCCTTTAACATTTTCACTTACAACTAACTATCCTTCGATGATTGAATCGTGAGATTTCATTGGCGCGTTGTACATATGCGTTGAATTTCATGTCTCAGTGGTTGCAGGTGCGAGTCTTTAAGGATTGTAGAGTGGCTTTCGGCATTGGAACTTAGCACTTGTAAGTTGTGGTTATGTATTTCTTCCTAACTTGTGGTCATATGATGTAGTGAGTCTGAGGTGATGCATTGAATCATAGTGTTTTACTTTGACTGGTGGAATGGAATGGAAGGGCTCGACGATTGTCTCGATGAGTTATGTGTAAGGTCTTGTGAGCTTGACGCTTGGATAATCAGAGATTATTCGTCAGGGTAGTACTTTGCTACTATTGATAATTAAATTATTTATATGTGAATTTATTTTGTAAAAGTGATATGTGTGGTGCATTGGTGTTTGGTCATTCCCCAAAGCGCTTGGACTTGGTGGTGGTCATTGGTTCAAAACCCATGGAGTCAATTAATTTTTTTTTTATCATATTAAGCTTACCACATATTATTAAATTTAAATAATTTAAATAATTATGAGTTTTAATTTAATTTAATTTAAGGTAATTAATTTAATTTAAATAATTTAAATTTACGTAATAGTATTAATGCTTTTAAATAAATTAATAAAACTAGAATTAATAAAAAAAAATCTTACTTTCAATTGGGCGAGAGTTTAATGTGCTTAATACTTAATGTGAAACAAGGCATTCGCTGGCAGACTTTAAGGTTGGGCTTCTGGCATGAGGCCCATGTTCTTGGCCCCCGACTCTTAATACCAAAACCCTAAACTATTCCTTAACCCTAACGCTCCTTCACTTCCGCCTCTTCCCTCTGCCGCCTCTCCACTCTGCTCTTGGCGCTAGTGCTGGTCTGGTCTGGTCATGGCTTGTTCGACTCGGCGCTTGTGCATTTGGTCATTTGGACTGTAGCTAACCAGTGGCATGGTCTCATTAGCTCAGTGATGAGTGCTTGGTTTGAACGCTGACTTGTGTTTCATGTGATTGCTAACCCGTGTAAAAAAAAAAAAAAAATGTTTTTTATTTTTATTTTTATTTTTCCATGTTATTATATTTTTTGTATTTACAGTATACGGGCTACGTTTGGTTTATGCGTCAAGCCATCAACTAGATCTAAGTGCTTGTAGACTTGGCATTTGATCTTTTTCCTTTGTATGACAGTGGATTTTGAACATTGGGTGGATGCCTCTCTACTTTCATGCTAATCTTGAGAAAGTTTATATCAGTGAGCATTGACTATTACAAACCTAAATCCTCTGCATTAATGCAGAATTTGTATAGTTTTACTCCTTATACTGTTGATTGGGTTTGGCATTAAAACTAAAGATTCCTTAATGTGTGTAAATCAACCGCATTGCAAGATTTTGGCTCCTCTAGAGCTTACAATATGTGTATATTTGCTTGTAGGTTATTAAGGATATAGAGAGACATCATGTAGAAGATGGATATATTAATCATTTAGCTATCTACGTTGGTGAGCTGCTTAAACTACAGAGCTATATCAGGAATAAGTTTGTTCTATAATCTTTGTTCTGAAGGATTCCATTTTTCTATTTTATAATAAAGTCTCCTAATGTTGTAACTAAGGATACTATGTAACTGTTTCTGTTTTCAATCATATTAATATTTTGGCTGCAATAAAATGTAGAGCATCAAGTAAGTATACTCCCATTAAGTGCATAATCAAATTGGAAATTTTTATGAATAGCCCCACCATGGAAATTATAACCAGAGATATATTTGTGGAATGTGAATTCAATTGGCTAACTGTTACATATGCTTGACTTGTGTTGTTATTGCTGGGCACTGGTGTGTCTATGGGGAGGTCCGAGCTTTGAACCCCATAGACTCAATAAACTTTGGCACAGGTTGTCCAACTGGCGCGTACTATGCCTGATGCTAATTTTTTTTTTAAATTGGGGTTTGTGCGCTGGCTCGTGGGGGTATTCCTCTCCCTTTTGTTTTTTATTTGTGGGGGTATGATTGGTATCTAAGGCATGCTGAGGTGCGGGGGTCAAGTCTCACTGAGTGCATAATCGAAATGCAACTGCTGTGGTTGGGATTCGTGCTTCAACTTGTGTTGTATGTATGGTTTGGCTAAACGCATAGTGCTCCCTTTTTGGGCCCCCATTGTGAACTCCTCCTCCATGTGTCTTGATGCTTGGCATTTGGGTGCTTGAGCGCTCTATCTCTGTTGACTTTTGGTGAGTTGCGACGCATGTTCTTGGAAATTTGGCATGCAATTTTTTTTTAAATAAAGATTTGTTTATTTATTTATTTTTTATAATTCCTTTCTTGTGTGTGTGCCAGCGATGGTGTCTAGCGAGGAGTATGAGCAAATAATTCACTGCTACAGCGATGGCGTCCTCAAGGCTTTCGTCCAAAAAGAAGAATCTATAAGTGTTTTGAATGCTACAGGACTGTAACAACAGAGAAAGGAAACCATGCGTGACACCAGGGAGAAGAACCATTACATATACAATTACATCGGGTGGAACAAGAAATCTTACGGTGGAAGGACCAGAGGCAGATACACAAGATACAAACGAATTATATGGTGTGCTTGGCTTGTGTTTTGTATGGTGTTGGATGATAATACTTAACATGAATTGTGTGGAAGGTTGCGTGGAGCTAGAGCATTGGATTTTCACTAATTTATTCCCTTTTTATTTTTGTTTTTTATTTTTATTTTTTTTACAACTGGGTAAAAATATACTAAATATATATTTTTTCTCTAATTTGTTTTACTTTATTTTGAACCTTAATAATAACCCTAATAGATTAAATGATCTAACTAAAATTTAGATTTACTTACTCATCAATTCTATTGAATATCTATTCGAGGCCGTCATGAGGAATTGAACTTCCAAAGCTCTTAAACTTCACAAGGAAATGGTAAAGTTATGGAGATGAAGCCACAATTGTGCAGGCGAAGCCATACTAAATCTCCACAAATACCCAAACAAAAGAATTTCGACAAATCTATGGAGTGTACCTTATGTCCTTAAATTGGTTAGGGAAAAAATATTTGAAGTTGAAGGCCTCACACAGGGTCTGTAGTTAAACTTTAAACCCTTTTTTCAAATTAAGTGAAGTCGTTGTAGCTTAAGAGAGATTATTATGGTGAGTTTATGCTGTAAAATAATCTAATTTATATCTGTGTAAAAAAAAAGTGTGCTTGGCTTGTAGGTTAGGTGGACCTGGAGTTGGAGCTTGGCCCTTAGGCCCATATTTCAAACTAAGGCTCTGATACCATGTGTGGAGACCGTACTTAATTAAATCAAAAAAAAATTACGATTAAACATATAATTCCTTTCAATTTACATAAATAATTCATTCACCAGCATATAAGCATGTTAAATTAATTAAAGAACAACAATTTCATAACAGAATAAGAATTACTTCACAGAATAAAAAAAATTACCTCTTCCTGATGCTAATTCCCTCATTGATCTGGTTGTCCTTTGTTGAAGTTGAAACTATGACAAACACTGCCGAAACTGAGTTTTCCTCCCTGCCAGCTAGGATCAGCCTATCCGGCTCCCTATCTACAGGATACCGTAAGGATATCCTAGCCCCCGTGCCAAAAACCCACAACAACCCAATGCCCCCTGCTTCTGATTCACCAAAAACCACCAAAATCAAACTCCTCCCATTGGAAAAATAAGCCAGCTAGACATACAGTCTTTTCCCTCCAATAATTCTTCCTCCCCCAAGAAAATAATAATCCCCTCTCTCATAGGAATATTCCCCATCATATCCTCCTTCACCGACTCTCCTCTCCCTCCTTAATTTCCTTATCTCCCCCTTTATTATCCTATCCCCTTTCTTTAATATCTTATCCCCTTCTTTAATGTCTTATCCCGTTCTTTAATGCCTTATTTCCCCCACCGCATACGTAAATCATTTAATTAAATAAATTAAAATTATTAATCCCCTTAAATTTATTACCCATGTCACTGAATGTGATATGTAATCAATTAATTAATTAATTAATTAATAAAAAGTTATAAACAATTAATTAATAAATAAATATTTAATTAATATTATTAATGTTAATCATTGTTTAATTAAAACCATATTAGGACAATTAATTATCTAATTAATTTTACTTAATAATCCCTAAGCATGTATTCAACTAGGGTTGTTACATTATCTTTGTTGCAGGTTGAGAGGGTTTAACTTTAGTTGGGATATTATGATAAAGTTTGTTAAATCTCTATGTAAATTCAAGAACCGACTCAAAATTATTTTTTCTCAATGCCCCGAATTCAGTCAAATAGTAAAGTTGGTCTTTCTTTTCTCCCCACTGTCTTAAAAAAGTGTTTTCTAAATCATCATATGATCATAGGGATCCTACTGGGAGTCCTTGAAACCATATTCTTACTTGTCCTTCGAAATTTTTCACTAAAAGCCTTGAGTAAACATCCTCATTCTCAATGCCAAGGATATCAACGAACTGATCGAAAACGGTTATGTGCTCTGTGGAAATTAAATATCCTTCTCCCAAAACTTTTGGTAAGTTCTTCATATAATTTTAGGTAAATCACGAAGGACAGGGGGAAGGAACAAGGGAGCGTATATGGCCACTACTTTGGAAAAAATACTACGGTGTGGAGGTTGTCCTTTACCACCTCCTCCTCCAGCAGCAACCATTTGAAGTTTAGGGGATGAACTTCAGGAGTTAAAAAGAGGGTTTTCAAAAAATTCAGGAGACCGAAGTGGTGAACTTTCAACTTCTTCGAGATGTGGTGAAGGAAAATATGGGAAACAATCATTGGGAGATGAAAAATCTAGAAAAGGAGGGAAAGGGAAATGTGGATTGGTTTCCTCAGACTTACAAGATATGTAAATAGGGGAACCGATAGGAGATGAATCAGCGTATAAAGTATGCTCTTTAGGGTTTCAAATAACTGAAACCTTTACTTCTAGTGAGGATGTGGTAGACAAAAAATTAATGATAGTGGGTATAGAAGATGCTATTTTATTCAGACTATTTGGAGTATCAGAAGAGTCAATATCAATATTTATTTTGGGTGTGATTTCCTCTAGGTTCTCACAGTTAACATCAGGCTTGCTAGTTAAGGCCTTCGTAGAGGGTGTTTGTTTAAAATTCTCTTTAGGGGTTAATTCTTCAACCAGAACCTTGGTATAGACTTGGGAAACTTTGGGTTGGTATTTTTTACCTGTCAATGCGATAGTCGACTTGAGGTATCCCTTTGGTTTTAACAACCTATCAAAATTAGATACAGGGGTGGTCTTCTTATCTTCTAGGTTCTTTCTAGTATTCATTCGACCGAATTCTAGTTTACATGTGGTGGATTCACCTAGTGAAAGATAAAAATATCATTAACTTAGTATTCAATCTTTGTTAACTATCGAAGATAGAATATTACCTTTTCATTTTCCCAGGGAAAAATAACTCCGTTTATCCATCCACGGAAATGGTGCCAAAAAGATGTTGTTCTTGAGATTAAACTTAAGGCTCAAAGAATAATGTCAGGCATCAATAAAATTTTAAGAGAGTTTGTTTTTAAAGTGATTTTTCAACCTTAGTTATATGAGAAAAATTCCTTAAATGAAATTAATTGTATGGAAGCAGAGAGGCCATATTTCATGTCTGAATCAAAATTATAATGTTGAATGGTGTGAGAGAAAACTAAAAAACTGTAAAACAAAGCAAGGCATCAAATATTGAACAGTCTCACTTTGTTGCAATAGAAGAAAATAGATAGTGTAACCTTGAATAAAGTATAAAATACAACAATCTACACAACAAGAAGGTCTTGATTTACTCACAGTAAATGCAAAGGAAAATATGCTTACTTAATAAATTACTGATACAATAAGATTACAGTAGTTTCCGTACTAAATTGAAATCAAACATTTATCAAGGAAATACTTAAAGAATGTTGAGAAATGGAAAAACAAAAGAAGTACATAACCCAGATTAAAAAAAGCCTGGAATCTCTATCTTCACTTGTATTAATACTCAATAAGGAGATTTTTCTCTATTACAATCGGCAAGAAGAATCCTTTGATAGATCTTAAAACTATGTATTTATACAAAATTGTCTCAACTCAAAACGGTTGGACTTCTCATAATTTAGAAATAGAAAACATTTTTCAATAAGACAACAAAATGTAAAATCTAAAGGCTTACACCAACCTTCTCCTAGGCCCCTTTGTCTACTGACAGGGACATTTCTTTTCCTCATTATTTAGTTGGGATATATCTTATCATATGATCTTTTTGATACCTTAACACAACGTTCTAGTTATCATTACTCTCTTGCCATTTGTCTCATCACTGATATCCAATCATGTAATAGAACTTCCTTACTTGTTTCCATATCTTCTTCCCTTTTCATATTCAATGCATTGGATGCATCTACTTACTAATTTCACTACCAACTCTGAAGGCTTAGTTGCTTTATTGGCCTCGAAAGTGTATAACTTTCTTTCTACCTGAGGCAACTTTTTCTATATCCTTTTAGCTTCTTGAGACATGAACTATAACTGCAATATTGGGTTCACTATCCATTTTTTTATTTGAAGGAGATCGATCTGTTTCATAGTTTGGATGGTTGTCAGAGCTTCCTCTTTTCTTGTTCTTGAATTATATTGATTCTTTGCTATATCAATTTTACCCAGGGCTTCAAAAACAACATTCCCTTAAAAATAAATTAGCCCTTTGTCTAGTGATGTCAATGCTTCTAGAAAAGCTTCAGTTACATCTCTTGAGAGTCTCTTTCCTTCTATTAAATTTTTTTCCCATGCCTTCAGAACTATATCACCTCTTATTTGTCTGAACAAGAGAGTCGATGTACATTTGAGACATCATCCTTTGGTATCAATAAGATGGGATCCTAAAACTTAGCTCAAGTTGTATGATCTTATCTCTCCATGATATATATTTATTTAGGAGAAAGGTCAACTGCATGTTAGAACTTATGGACGACTTCTACCTTCATAAAAAAAAATATTACAGGGAATTTTCAAGTTTTTCATTTATTTCAATTGCTTGGTTCTGGAGAGACAAAATATATACTGAGGTACTTTTGGTCAACTCCAAATTATCTTTCAATTGTTTAATTAATTCAGAATGATGGGTAATCAGTGTCTGATTGAAATCATAATTACTTTGAAGCTCATCAAATTTGGCTTCGAGCTGTAGAATTTGATGTTTATCACCGGCTCTGATTTGCTCGAAGTCTCAATTCATCCTATTCTGAACAGATTGCTCAGTCGTTTGTATTTTATTTTGTACTTTCTCTGCCAACTGGTTCCTTTATTTTAGCTGCTTGGCCAAATTTTCTACATACCACTGATTGGTCGTGGCAAAGGCACTTAATGAACCTGCCATTTCGTTAGTGAAATCTGAATCGTCTCATCCTTGTCCATTGTACACCATTCTCTGCCTTTTGACTATTGCACCATCTTTATGATGCATTTATTGTTTAGCGATGGCCCTCCTCTTTTTGTTGAAAAAGAATTCTAAAGGAGGCATTTCTTCGACTGAAATTGGGGTAAGCTCATCTATAAAGATGACTTCAGAACTAGGATTTCTGAAGATTGACTGCAATGGTGTCAATGAAATAATGGGGTTACCTATCTATGTGGACAATTGTTTCTCTGTTGTATTGGTAACCTATTTGTCTGGTGTAGAAGGCGATGTATCCTATCCTTGTTTCAGAAAGGCTTCGAGATGAGCCTTTGCATGAGGGCCTAGTGGAGTTGATACTGAAGTATCCAATTCCTCAATTGAGATTTCAATGTCTTTTGTATTTTCCTTAGTTACCTTTTTTCCAGAGCTCCCTATCTCAAAACCTGTAGGTTCAGTCTCATGTGTAGACGAAGGGGACACCAAATATCCCTGTAGTACCTTCGGTAATATATTTATTCTGTGCTTTTGGAAACTGAAGAAGATGACCTTTTGATCTGCTGACAAAGTTTGGAATCTGTCTAGCACTTCCTCATATGACCTGGCTCCCCTAAATATTTCATCCCATGGGGGAATTCTTTTGAATATACCTCTTTAATTTGTATTGATCCAGGGGGTTTTCCATGATTTTCTGTGGATCGTGTCTTTTAATTTTGATGTCAACCAACTTGACATCCTCTAGAGCTGCAGATTCTACTTTAGAATGGCCAAAATCTGACAACGAAAACATACCAACCTGAAGAGGGAAGGTTGGCCATACCTTTTTTTGGGCCGCTTTCAATTCTTTGCTGATGTCCCCTATAACGGTTTGATACACCACTTCTCGGCATACTAGGAGATCTGGTAAAAATGTTGGGGGGAGGGACTGAGCGCCTGAAAACCATAATGTAAGAAAAGTTTTCTTCGATGTACCAGTCTTCTATTTTGCCCAGGTTTTCCATGATTCTGTCTGAAATTCTGGGAGGTGGGAAACCATATAGAGAGATATGAATAGGCACCACTACATAATGACAAATTTTGTAGAATAAATATTTGGCTTTGTCTTTCCACAACTTGGAGTGATAGAAATGGATAGGTTCAACGATTGTCGAGGTCCAGCTCTAGTTCATGATAGGGAAAGGAGTCATAAAGCAAATAACATCCATGATGTATGCAAACATATAGAAAGGGGAAGTTTTCCCTTTAAACTTTCCCGATTTCTACTCTATGATTTCCTTAGCCAGGTTGTCTGATAACATCTTGGCCCTATTGAAAGAGTATCCCTTGGCCACTTCATGCATCATTGGTTCCGATGCCAATGAGAAGTGAGTGGAGCTCTCCTTCCTGAATAGCCTACATATAATCATAGCCACATAAATCATATGGGCCTCTAATGACATTGTGGCATACATGCCATGAGTGTCATCTATGAATTTCTCTGAGTGCCCCCACAAGTCCTTGATTAAATCAGGGTAGATTTTCTCATATTTCGTGCACTCTCGTTTCTCAAACTCTAGTATGAATGCATAATTCTAACTATATTTAAAAATAGGGGATATTTTATACATTACTTGTATGTGTTCCGGTTGAAAGGACCCAAAAACAACCTTATGTGAGTTGTAAATGCTCCTGGTTAAAATGTCAACGTTTTCTAGGGCCCAGCCTATCATGTCATTATACAACATGAGTCTCGATCGTGCAACTATTTTGTGTAGATATGACTGAGCTATATCCATGAGTTTAGTTGCATGCGTTTCACTCACTTCGTCACCTGAATCCTCTGGGAAATTTATAAGATTATGCTATAGAATATAGAACACCTATGTCCAAGATTTCACAGTGTCTATGGCTCTCGGTGAGGTATCTGACAGAACATATGTATTCGTATTTTCTCTTTCACCAGTTGCTTTTGCCATATTTCATGGTGCCATGATATTGATGAAATCAGAACAAGGTTACCTGTTATAGAGGAATGCATGAGCTTCTCAGTTGGCTAAAACTTTATATTCTGGAAGAATGAAAACATAATTCAAAATCAAACATTCTTATTCACCTCAGGCGTATTGATTTGAGAATACCTTTACTGATGATAAATTTATTTACTTTAATGAAAAAATATAACTGGCACTCTTCAATCTATATTAAAATCATTATTGTTGATTTTTGATTAATTCCATTAATATCGATGATTCGCGATCGAAAATTTTGGATGAGACAGGTTTGAAATTTTTCGAATCGCGAATTCACGAAAGATTATTTACGAGATAATTTCCTTTAAAACATTAATTAATCGTGTTTAACTTTGAGTGTTTTCGGATATTTTGACTTTGAGATTTTTAATAGTAGCTCGATATAGAATCCTCGAAACCCGAAACTATGAAATGATTAGTTATCAAATAATCGTTTTTTACTTTTAATTAACCATGTTTAAGTTTGAAGTGTTTCAGAAGTTTGGACTTCGGAGATTTCAAGATGTGATGGATGGTGAAGGTATGAACTATGAAGTGTGAATTCATTAACTACCATTTAATCAAGATTAAATTAACTAATTGAGGTTTAATATTTCATCATTTTGTTGCTTTGTGGATTTGCAAGTTATCTCTTTATTATATTTCCGAAAGGCTATCACCCGTAGTGACGTGTCAAAGATGATGTCACTTTATATGGAGTGTCAAGACCAGGGGGTGCCACATGTCACTCGAAATTGTATGAATCTTTGGTTGAAAAGGTCAGAGATGTATGACACGTGTCAACCTAGGGAAGAATCAAAAGGTACATGTGTACTATGACTAGGCTTCTTTAAAGTTTTATGAATAGTGATAACAAACACTTTTCGGGTATCGATACTTTAACTATTAAGACCTAGAAAAACACCCAAATAACGAAGCTCTGAAGTGACCTTTATCGATTTGAGTCTTTAACAATCAAGTGTCTCCAAAAATTAGCGAAAAGGGGATCATTCGATCAATGGGGGAACTTTATCAATGACGGATATCATGTGCACCTTATGACTAGAAGTAAATTTGATTTAAACCTTTGAAATCTGACTTTTGAGTCATTATTTAAAAGGGATGAAGTTCGAGAAAGTAAAGCTCAAGTTTTAGGATTTATATGTGTTCCAACAACAGGGATCGACTCTCCAACAGATGCATTAGCACTAGAGTACTCAAAGGATAACTAGTCGATCATCACGATCTTCCTTTCATGAGGAAAAAAAAGAGTACAGAAGACAAACGATATGACGAAGACCATAGCATAGGTCCAATTATGTCTTAGTAAGAAGTTATAATCAAGAGGTGCATCAACTACCTCGACTTCCACCTCTAACATATTCCCACCTAACTAGACTGAAGAGGAAGGGAGAATACCGTGAGGGCGAAAGGAATGATCGCTAAAAGAAGTCAACATGTTCGACGACTTGGAAAGAGTCAGGGAACTGAGATATTTCCAATAGATCAGGGACATCACACATGTATAAATACCTTCATCAACAACTGGACATTTTATGGTATAATTTGAGTACTCCATGTCGATTTGGAAATCCACATGGTAAGGCAAGCAAGGCTTCACATCTGTGACGTCAAATTTGATAAATTGTGAGCCACTGGGTTGTAGAGATCCTAAAGAATATAGTAAGGAATTTCTCTGTGAAGGACATGTCTGGAGTACCTCCAAAGCCGACATTGCACAAGGGGTTTGACCTAGGTCCTCAAAAATAGAGTAGTTTTGGGTGGATCTAGAATTTGGATTGTGGCACTAGTACATATTGTAAAAATTCTGATGTTTTATTTGTGACGTTATGGACAAAGTTGTCCATATTGTTGCAAAATAGAGGAAATTTAAAAAAAAAAATCATATTGCCTGATAACATCGGTCTTGCCATGTTAATGTCTCTCTTTCCATGTTGACGTCTCTCTTGCCATGTTTTCCACCAGAACATCTCTCTTGCCACGTTTTTGACATAGACATTGTTCTTGCCACATTTGTGAAGATTGATAGACGTTAACGTCATTCTTGCCACAACATATAGTCATTTATATGTTGTAACAATGAATTATCTATAATAGATACATCAGATTATCAGTGTTTCCCATACTCAACTAGCCAATTTAGGAACATTACATCATCTTATTGTAGGTTATCCACAGTTTGGGAGGAGGAGCGATTTGACTAAGAGGCTCTTGGATTTGTTCTAAGGGGGGAGATTTACCTTTCTCTATAGGGCCGTGGCACTAGGAGGTTGGATGGGATTTATTGAGGGCCGACCACTCTCTTTGATGAGAAATGAGACCATTGTGAGGGAGTCGTGAGGTTTGGAGTAGGCCGCATGGCCCTTGAGTAGGTTGCATGGGATAGAGGAGGGCCACGGGCCCCTTATTGCTGAGCAGAGAGGGTTTGAGAGGGCGGTAGGCACATCTGGTTGAAGTCGTGGGGTTTGGTGAGGACCGTGAGTCCATTTTACAAGTCGTGAGGGTAAGAAGGAAGGTCGTGGGGCCTCTTGCAGATTCATGGAGGCTTTGGAGGAGGGTCGCAACCCTGTTCTGTGCATTTGGGGGATTGAAGGAGGCTTGGGGAGCTTGGAGCAGCTCGAAAACACTTGTTGGGGAGATAGTGGCATTATCCAGGTTTTGTTTGAGTTTTGTGGTATTTTTGTTGATGTATTACAACTGCTATAGTAGTCAATAGTTGTTTATTCTTGTTTTGTATTAGATTCCATGCATAATAAAATGCCAAAGTTGTCTCTTTAGTCTTATGTGTAATTCGATGGTATGCAATATGTTTGATGAAATGCCCACCAGAAAAATACATGCAAATTGTTTGTAGAAAGTACTCAATCAACATAATAACATATGTAATGCAAAACATTTGACAAAGGCATACAACCAGAACAATAAAATTGAAATCAAACACAATATCCTAGCACAACTCTATTGGGGGATATTATATAGTTGGCAGAGTCTCAAGCTACTATAGAATTTAGACAATGGAATTACAGAATCGACCACAAAATCTAAACCTTACAAGCAATGGATTTGACATATTTAGACATAATTAAAAAAAAACAAAAAAACTTTGTCTTTGGACATTTGAAAAGGCTAATAGAATCATTACGCTTTGTTGACTTACGAGATGGAATTGTTCACCCCACTTTGCATTGCTATCAAAATTGTGCATAGTTAACAACATACATACCTTTTATAATAAAGCAAGCTCTAAACATGCAATAATTCCATTTTAATTTAATCTATAAATCTCACTCACAGAGTAAATTTTTCACAAATATATCGATCCATCAATCTCTTTACTCAAACGTTGTCACTTCCTTCTCCCTATTTTCCCAGAGTTCTGTTTCTCAGAAAAATAAATCTAATAAAGAATTTACTATGACTACAGTGTACTGTACTTGGAGAAAGGACGAACCACCAGGATCACGCATATCACAGATCCAATAGTATGGGTGAGCATCATCAAGGCTGTTGTCACTTACTTTTATATTTCCAAAATAAGCCTTTACACCAAAGGTGGATGGAAAGACCTGGAAAAAACATAAAACTTAGGACAAAGAGTGTTATAACTAAATGGAATTCTCTGCAAGGAGAAAAGTTTGATGGTACTTTTGGTATACCTTTATACCAACATGTAAGTTATCTTGATACAAAGTAGCAATATGGGTTTCATTTTCATTGTTCAGAACAAACTGTGCACGTGCCATACTCAGGACTAGCGAGAAAATCACTCTATCTTTGCCTTTTCCAAGAAGCCCTTTCACAATAGAGTCCTTCTGGTTGATAATTGCATTTGACTCTTCTTTACTGTTCTTTTCACCAGTTTCTTTCTTGATAATTGTCGTGAGTGTATCAATTTGTTTTTCATCATTATCTTTTTCCATGTCTTCAGTGTTTATAGCATTCAAAAAATTCAATAATGCCATAATTTTTGTACTGTTAAAGTAAAAGGAGAGTGTAGCTAGTGAAATCATTACCTCTGCAAGACATTTGCAATGTGATTTGACTCACTTTCTCATTCGCTTATGAGGAAAGCTGCAATTAAAAGTTGGAGAGAGGAGAAGAAGAGTGGCACATCTCTTGGGGAGGACTTTGTGTATTGGTTTGAGTTATCTCTTGAACATTGTATAAGCTATTTATGATAAGGAAGTTTTTGTTGGGTTTTCTTCCCCTAGAGGGTTTCCCAGGATAAATGTTGTGTCTCTTGTGAA
>SNQJ01S0039094.1:52905-69300 GCA_010110895.2 Picea sitchensis
AACATTGTATAAGCTATTTATGATAAGGAAGTTTTTGTTGGGTTTTCTTCCCCTAGAGGGTTTCCCAGGATAAATGTTGTGTCTCTTGTGAATGTGTATTTCTCAGTGATCTTGTTCTTATTATTCTCTTATCTATTGAAATGAAAAGAACTATAATAATGGCATAAACATTAACAAACTCTTCACACTATCATGGTTGTCTTCCTTGGGGTTTGAAAATTGTAGCCATGTTGCATCACATGAGTAGATGGCAAGAGAACTCGTGTTGGCCACCAAATCTACATGTCCATTCTAAGGTTAGAGTCCTCAAATTTCAAACCCTGGGTATCCATCTCTTATATCAACACAAACATGAAGATCTCCATGGAACATAAGAATACAATATCCAAGTCTTCTTCCAAGCAAGGCATCACACCGATCTTGAGACCCATTAAGCTCACCTCTCCATGATCTTGTCTTCTACTATGGTAGAAACCCTAGTTCCACAACAAGAGCCGTAATAATCATAAACACCTCTAACATCATGTTCTTCTCTAGAATTTATATGCATAGCTCAAACTTTAATCATCACAAGAGCACACCCTATCATCACACAAAAGCGATCTCTCCATGAACATCTAGGACGTCTCTCTTTCCCCTTGTCTTCCCCTAGGGTTTCCTCGTGAATCATAAAGACATGCTCCTAGGATTTCCTCAAGAACCCTAATGTCTCCAAGACAAGTATAAAGAAGAGTAAAATAATGATAAATAAATCAGGTCAGAAATCTATTTCAGAGGATTGTGATATTGCTGAGAAAGCAGTGGTTGTGAATAKGGAAGCTAAGCATGAGGTAGGATAAACCTGTGGCATTGAAATCTGATGCAATTGAAATCAGTGCAAATGAGTGAGATATCAACACTGATTTGAAGAATCGAGAAGACAAGAAACATCAAAAATAGTTTTACAAGACATTAGATCGTGTTCACTTGGATGGGATTCCTTGGCCAAGGGAGGGAGGAAGATCAATCAGAAAAAAAAGGTAATTACTCTGAATTAACTAATTATTCTTTAAAGACTAGCATTCAACATTCTTTTGAACCTCAAAGTTATGAAGAAGCTTAAGGGACACTGGAATGTGAGAGAGCCATGCAAGTAGAATTTTATGCCCTAATGAAAAATTAGATTTGGACTAGAATAAATGTTGTGATTGATGAAAATGAAAGTGAGTTTCCATCTAACTCAGCCCATCAATCAGGTCTGAAAGTTATTGCAGATGGTCATGATATTGCTAATAAATTAGCCTTTATGAATAGGACAACTAAACATCTGGTGGGATAAACCCCTGGGATTGAAATTTCATGCCACTGAAATCAGTGCAAATCAGCAAGATCAATATTGATTTGAAGAATAAGGGATACAAGAAACATCCCTTCACATATTTTTCATTTCCACCTCTCTGTCCACATTTCCAGATTGTTGTCTTGTCATGTTTTCCACTTTATTTCGGTCTTAGATTTATTTTCTCTTTGCCAATGAGTATAGTAGGGTCCCTTACCTGTGTGTGAGTACCCATAGGTCTTTGATTTCCTAGTTTTCTTTTCATTTCCAGTTAGTAGTGTTCCCTAGAGTCAAGATTATTGAATCTTATATCACATAGCAGCTGCTTTATTGCTCACAAATACATCTATAGTCAAGCCTACATGAGGCCCTTGTTCACTGTTTTATGTTATCCGATCCACCATTGAGTCTGCTAGGTGTGGGTGGCATTGAAGAGACAAAAGGAAGCATCTCAAGTCACATTATTGTCTTGTCTCTTCATGTACTGTCATTGAATCAACCCTTATTGGTAATCTACCTCATCCAGCCTTAGGGACATTGTTAGGGACATGACAATGCATATTTGTACTGCAAGATTTCTACTTTGTGCTAAGGAGAATGGTTTTCATCATTGCCTCTCTCCCAACAGATCATTTGTCATCAACTCCAACACATCATCTAAGGTTTGATCTAGGAGCCATGGTACCTTGAGGGTCATTAGCCTCATTGGCGACCATCTCACATCAAACAGGGTTGAGCATCATTGGGTCTTGATTGGATGAGCCTCATCGAGGTTCAACTTCAAATCATTTTTCACATCGATGGGTGGTTCTTGTACCTTATAGCCCATTAGCCTCAATGGTTGGTTTCTTCACGCCTAGAAGGTGTCTTCATCATTGGCATCTGAACAAGTGACTTACTCCCAGTTTTCGACTTCAACTCATTTTCCAATGGGAGGAGCATATCGTTTGAATGGGTTGCAAGTTGCAGTTGCAAATGGGTAGGCATGGTTGTTTCCTCATTCAAAATGTGTAGCCGAGGTACAATGCAGTTGACTACATAGCCTAGTGGACAGGAACTTTGTTACAGGTCAGTTTTCCATCAATCAATTGTAGAGATCAGAGTACAAAGAATCAGTGGTCCTCAACACCCCATAGGGAGATGTCCCCTTGAATCGGCATTGTTAACCCTGAGTAGTACTTGTTAAAATGGAGGGTTAAGATCAAACAATATTTCACCACTTGTCTCATTTCAAATGCATCCAAGCATTGGCATTGATCAGAGCCCCTTCCAGACTTGGTTTCATCCAATTCCAGAAAAATATTATTTTTTTCAGTTTGTTTTTTTCCCAATGTTCAGAGTCCTCGGGCCTGCATGTCAAAGATGATTACATATTCTTGATCCTTGTAAAAAGGTGAGTCCAATGAGATTACTTTGGGTCACATGCAAGATTATCGCTTTTACTCACTTTTTCTCTTTTTTCTTTTTTAATTTTTCCAGAAGATAGGTTGATGCTCGATCTCCTCATTATCAATCTTTTCCGTTTTTTGCCTTTCTTCTTTTTTGGAGAAAGACATTTTTTTGGGGCATGTCTATAATTAGAAATTTCTATGTACGGAAGGTACAAGTTGAATTTCATGTCTCTGAGCTTGCATTTGTGGTTTGGTTTGAGGTTCTGATGGTTGAAAGACTGAGGGTTTAAGAGAACCGTTGAACAAGTTATTCTTCTCATCAGTTGGACACGTGGTAGTTAGGAGAGAGTTCTAAACCCAAATTTTACATACCTGTCAATCATGCCTATATTAAATTCCTTCCTTACCGTGGTCTGTCAAATCAAAGGACGTGGGTTGAACTCTTTGACCAAATGTCATGCAAGCTATTTCAAGTCAATTCCAAAAAGGTAATCCACCTTACCTATTCCACTTGATAAGATGATTGGGTTGACTTTCCAAAGGACTACAAGTGGCCTTTTTAAGATTTTCTTTATTTAAGCTTTACTTCAAATTGCTAATAATGCCAAGCATAAAGCCTAAAAAAGGGAGATTGTTGTTATTAAAGAAAAAAAAAAGAAAGGTCCAATTCGACCTCATCTAACCAATGGCAAGTTTAATTGATGTGTTTGAATTCATTCTCAAAGGGATATTTGCTGGAACGAGTATATTGTAATAAGATTTTTTTAGAAGGTATATTCCATAGTGCATGCAATTTCATTTAAGCCAGGAGAAAAACTTGTGCTAATGGGACAGTGCACTGGTCAAAGAAGTTCACAACCGAACAAAGGTATAGGTCTCATGGGTAGGAAAAATTTCAGTTTGGAAATGAATAGAAATTATTCCTAATCCATGTTTGTAAATGAATATAAATGATTCCTAGCCATGTTTCATGCTAGAATTAGAGCAGAGATATATCACTGGTGGCAACTTGGAAAATATCCTTGGGATTTGTTGTCATTCGTCCAAATACTACAGCCACGGAGATAGTATATTCCAGATGCATATTGTGGTATTTGTAGAGGTCCTAGCACTAGAAAGTAGCATTATCCAGGTAAAATCTTTGACCCAAGTTTGTTGGTGAAATGGAAAATGGCAGGATACTATGTTAGAAACAGTGAAATCCATAGGATTTTCTAAGCACAATCTTGAATAAAAGAGGAGACCATAATTTCTTATGGCTGAGGTTAGAAGCTATAGTTATTGTTGCCTTGAAGATGTACACATTTTGGGGAAATCTGTTAAAACAATTAAAGAGGGATCAAGCCTTGTATTTGTGCATGCCCTAATTATTATGAGAAAAGGTCACAGACCAGCTAAATGATAGCAACTATAGGAAATCCAGCATTGTAGGTCACTTTTCTAAGATAGTTTATCCTTTAACAGAAAAAAGAAGAGATTAATACCATACCTCAGTTTGACCTTAAACTAGAGAGATTTTTTGTTGATGTCCAACATTCAATGATAAATTGATTACACTCCAGCAGTGGCTCAATTGTTGACAGGTTTCCAAATCGGTGGTTAGAGCAGGAATAAATTTAATAGGCATACAGTCTAGGGGATCAACCTTCAAATTAAAGGATATGCGTTGGACAAAAGGTCTTGAATGATCTTTTCTAAGATAGAAGAAAACCATCTGAACAAAAATGCAAGATGGACATGCTCTTACTCAAAATGCTGGTATGTCGGGATTTGGGAAAGTCCTTGACTTAGAGAATTTGTTTCTTTGCTTTAGTGAAGAGTCTGATTGTACCTATATTTCCCACTAAGGCATGCAAGTTACTTCCCGTTTGAAGTTATCATATGCTAGTTATTGTGTGAGGAGGCCAATTTAAGTAAAATAAGCTTACAGGAAAAGCCTTGAAAGAAGCTACAGGAAAGGCCTAGAAAGCATTTGAGTAAGGGGTAAGCAGCAAAAGGGTTACAGTTGGCAGACATGACCAACAACTTACAGGAAAAGCCTTAAAGGAAGCTACAGGAAAGGCCTATAAATCATTTGAAGAAGGGGTAAGCAACAAAAGGGTTATAGCTGGAAGGTATGAACAACCTTGCCAAGTTGACAAGATTTATTTCCTCCTTTCAAAAATCTTCTAAGGCGAGTTCCCTTTGAAAAGAGGATTTTCTATATATGCAGATTTGAGGTTAAACAGTTCATTCTAGAGACAGTAGTAGGCAACAGACAACCTCTCAATCTTTCACCACCAGACTCTGACCACCACCTCCACTACAGGCAAATAATTCAATAGCAACCTATCACCTATCACTCAGTATTGATGCAGACAATCTCTTGGGTGATAAGTGATCTGATATAGTTATGATTTGTTTTAGCTCTCTAAATCTCTTGGTTGCATTGATCTAATTTTTCTCATTGTTTCATGTAGTAGTCATTTAATTTTGTTGCTATAAACATCTCTTGAATATAATCTCGACCATTTAAAAACTATCATTTGAACTTGCCCTCACTCTTGACTGTCTTCGGACAGCCTGAGAGTGAGTATTTAATCTGTTGAGTCTAGACCATCTATGAATAGGTGCAGATTTGATTATTAGGTGGAAGCATACAATCATTAGGGAGACCCACTGAGACTGGAATAGTACCAGTCTGAATCAAGAGGCCTTCCAACTGTGACAAGGGTTGGTTTTGCTACAATGGTTTGCAGATTTGTTTGTGCAGGTTTGCATGATGACATGATGGTGATGTGGTATTTTTGGCGATATATGTAGAGATGATATAATCATCACAGGTAGTGAGGTCAAAGAAATTTCCACTAGACCATATCTTAGTCTAACATTCAACTACATATCCAGGGTTATGAAAAATCCCAAAACAAAACATTGGTCAACAATGAAAAAGAGTTTCGACATATGTCAAAGGTACAATAGATTTTGGAATATTACAAGGAAAAAGTGAAGAACTCTATGTTACCAGAAAAGTCTAAGGAAAAGGAGGGGATAAGTTGTTCCCCATTTCAAAATGTGAAACAGAGGGGATATGGCTTGGAAACAACACTAAAACATTTGCAAGTTGTATCCATACATCAAAACATTTCCAAGCTAGTTCCAACCATTTCAACATGATCCTGAAACATTTCCTGATTTTCTAAAACGTTTTAGCTCTATATGGTGAGTTTCCAGCCAAAAAAAAGTGATTTTTGATATGGAAGAAACAAATAAATAACCCTAAAGGAAAACTACAAAACCCTAACCCTAAATTGAGCCTCGAAACTTAGATATAAAGCCTCAAATCTTATAAATCAAGACCAAAACCCTAACCTAAATTAATGAATGGTAATCTAAATTTTTATGTCTCATGGTTTTTTTCTAGCCTCAAATCTTATAAATCAAGATCGAAACCCTAACCCTAAATTAATGAATGGTAATCTGAATTTTTATGTCTCATGGTTTTTTTCTCATTGTATTTTTCCAAAAATGATCAAAGCTTACTTTTAGTTCAAAAAACCACTAATCTTCAGGGATGTTACCACGTCAAACACTTGTCTACTATAGTGTTAGTGTCACAACCTAGTGTAGAAGTGTGGTGACTGTGTTTTATTTCACACTAATTTCTCTTCTTTATATAGGGAAGAAGAGAAATCATTGTGATTTGCAGTAGAGATTACCATGTTGTAGTTGTCCTTTTCAGTGAGTTTTAGAGTTAGAGCATGAAGTTTTGCTTTTGTGTGGGAAAGCTGCGTGTTACATCAGCTTCGTGTTACATCAGCTGCTATTGTAGATCATTCAGTCTTATTAGGGGGATTCTACTATGCTCTTTTGGATTTTCAGATTGTTTTTATGTAGATCTAAACTTTAGTTTTCCACTAGTTTGACCTAACTTTGTGATTTGCATCATCTACATGCTTGAAATTTCCTTATGGTATTTTATTTAAGAAGATCCATTGTTTCGATAGGTCTTAACTAATATTCAATTGTTAACTTTTAGGAATTGACTCCATGAGTACAGATCTTCTTACCATGTACAGTCTACCTGTCAGCGGTGATGGACAAAGAAAGTACAACAAGAGTGGGCCATCCTAGAAAAGAATTTTCCTGTAAGTATTGCTAGAATTGCACTACTTTAATCAAAATTATTTGTCTTCCTTCTTGCCCATAATTTCAGTTATCTGTTAACATTCTATACTAGCCTGTCAATTGAAATTTAATCTCATTTTTTGTAGGCATTGTAGTTTGTCATTAGAGTGATTTGTTGGTCACAGAAAAACTCATTAGATTTATGTATTACCTGTTCATAGGTTATTTATTTATATATTAATAGGGAGAATTTCACACAATCCTCCAGAATGTGTTGCTATCTAGTGTTATTTATCAAAATCAAATCAATTCATCTTTTATTTGTCAGTAATGTTTTAGCTCCTCTAGTCTTCTACTGTATTATATATATAAATCTTATGAGCTCTGCATTAACTGGACAGACACAATTTATGTTAGAGTCTATGAGGAACGGATGGATTTACTTAGGGCTGTAATTATTGGAGCAGCTGTGATGCAGGAGCATCGCCAACACATCAAACGAGCCAGCACGGAGGCGGAAGACAGCTGGACAAGCCAACACAAATTTTGAAAATGCTTTGGAACTGTTGCGCAAATCTTAAATGAGTCATTTAAGAGGAGGCGCCTTTGTGTATTGAAATGGACCTTGAGCGGATAACTCTTGTCCTTAGTAGATAGTCAGCATTTAAATAGAGTTAATGTAGTTAGATAGGAATTTAATTGTAGATTTGATAGCGTAGAGTCCAAGAGGGAAAACAGATATAGACACCCTCCTTTGTACATTGTAACATTAGCTTGAGAAATAATTAGGATTCAGGAAGAAGAGAAGAGCAAGTAGAGAATTGTATGAAGACCACCCATGTACAGGCATTTGAATTAATAGAAGGAAGGTTTAATTCAAATTCATGATTGTGTTGTTTCTCTGTGTATTAATGTTATGCTCATGAATGTTTATTTCCTGTCGTGCATTTGCTTTTATATGTTGTGTATGTGATTTCATGTGTGAATTGAAGTCTGAGAGGAAGAGTGAATGAGTTTCAATTGTTTCTCTAGTTGAGCTAGAGGATTCCTGCAAGGAGTGTGTTGACAGAAGGGTTCAATTAGAGATAACTTTTGTTTCCATTCATCTCAGGAGTGTAGTGACATAGTGTCGTGCAAGGAGTGCGCAGGCCAGGGAGAAGTCTTAGAATTGTGATTCCGAGCGAAGCATCAGAAGACTGCTACTACAGGTGTGCGGAGAGTCGAGTGCCTTCAACACTTAAGCGTTGTTGAATTTTTTCCGCAAGGAGTGCATGCAAGGGTTCTTCCTGAAGACTGAAGTTGTGGAAAAGCTCAAGAGGAATAGGCCTTTGAATTCACTGAAGGGAAAGTGCAGGGAAGCTGTCACGGGAAGTCTGAGAGAAGCGTCATAGGTTGGTCGGAGAACGAAGTCTCGTGGGGAGACACTTCTTTGTTTCGAAGAATTATCAAGGAAGAGCGGACGGTCGAAATCCTTTGAGGAGGTTTAGCGAAGTTCCATGGACCGTTGGATCTCATGGAGGTGCAAGGAAGTTACAGTGTAAGTACAAAGGGTTCGAAGCTCAGGAGGGGTAGACCCATTGATCTGTGCCACAGGAGCCGTCGGATCTACATGTGGAATCGTGTATCGGGGATTCGCAAGGTGAAGTTCCAAAAGTTCGCAACGAGAATTGCGATATCATGATATGCGATTTCCCGAGAAGCCCAGAACCGTCCATCGAGAAGGATGCGTGTTAGGAGATCATGAGGAGTCGGGGTTTGGAGAATCAGAGTTTTTGAAGGCAAGACACTCTTGCACATTGGAATCGCGATCCGCGATATCCCAATAGGAGAGTCATGTGGGCCACAATAGGAGATAGTGGAGGACAAGTGGCATATAATATTGGGGATCGGGAAAAGGTAAGTCTCGAATCCTTTGGCATTAGGATTCACAATCCCGCGAGTTCCGAAATCCTGATTGAAGTGATGGGGTGTGGAAAAGTCAATTCACATGAGCGCATCGGAGATTCAGCGCATCAGGTATTGGGAGTTGGCAATTCCAAGTGTACGACATCGCGAGTTGCGAAATCACGATAGAGAAGAAGTCCCGATAGGTGCGTGAAGATGTCAACGTTGACTGGCCATTGGGTCTCGGGGATTTGAGGGCCTAGAGATAGACCATGAACTTTCAAAGCCGCGAGTTCTGATTTCCTAATCACTAAGGGAGATCACTTGGAAGAGTTGTTGTGGGTAAAGAAAATTCCCGATAAGGAATTAGAGGAACCTTTGAGTTCTTCGGGCCATGAGTGGAGGAAGATCATGTTGAAGAGGATGTGCCAATGAGGGCACGACTGCACCAGTTGTGGTATTAGAGCAGGGAATATCTCTTTGATTTCTGGAGCAGAGAAGAGGAGAATTCACCATGCCACGGAGGAGAAATAGACAATCACCTTATCCAGAGGACAGGGAAGTGCGAAGAAGAGGTAGGCAGGTAGTCAATCTAGAAATGGAGAGACAGATGAGATATCTCCAAGCAAGACTCAAGGAAATGGAGACAACACAAAGATGCACAGCTAGTGCAGGGGATCTTAGTGATCCCGACAGCGAAGTCAAGGCTGAATGAGAGGAGGAAGTTGCAGCCGAGGATGCAGCGAATGAACGTCTAATTAAAGACATTTCCAGAATGGGTGCAAAAGTGAAGATGGACATTCTAGTCTACGAGGGAAATCTGGATGCAGAAGAGCTACTAGATTGGATTAGAGCTCTGGATACTTACTTCGACTATGAAGACGTCGAAGAAGATAAGAAAGTCAAGCATGTTGTCACGTTCTTGAAAGGACATGCAACATTATGGTGGGACAAGCTACAAGCAGATAGACGCTGGAAAGGGAAACAAAAGATCAAGAGTTGGGATCGAGTGATTGCCAAGATGAAGGCAAAGTTCATCCTTAGAGACTATCAAATTACTCTGTTCAGGAGGATGCAGAACCTGAGACAGAAACTGATGACAGTGAAAGAATACACTGAGGAATTCTACCAACTGAACATCAGAGAAGGTCATCGGGAGAGTGATGATGAGAAGGTTGCTATATATCTAAATGGTCTGAGATATGACATTCAGGATGAATTAAGCATGGTTACCATTCAAATGATGGAGGATGCTTATCAGATGGCTTTGAAAGAAGAAGAGAAGTTGAGCCGTAAGCAAGGTCAGCGAGGGCGAGACATAAGTCATCCCAGAGGAAAATCAGTTGCCCAAGAAAAATACCAGAAGCCCAAGGAGGAATGTAAGAAACCTTAGGGTAAGGTTGAGAGAGGTGGAACCTCACAGCGAGGACCATATGTTGAATAAAGAGGACAACATACAGAGCAGAGTTGAGGATATGCTGATGGAAATACTTTCCCTCGCACTAGAGGTAGAGGAAGAGGCCGAGGTGGAGTAATTACATGCTTCACATGTGGGAAGAATGGGCACAAGTCTTACGAGTGTCCAGAGAAAAAGAAGGACATTGGAGAAGCTCACATCATAGAGGCGAAGAGGCGAGATGTTGAGGCAGAAGACACAGAAGGTGGAAGGTCACTAATGATGCATAAGGCTCTCTTAACACCCGGGAAGGAGGTGGAGGACTCATCTCAAAGGACCAAACTTTTCAGAACAACTTGCAAAACCAAGGATAGGGTGTGCAAGGTTATCGTGGACGGTGGTAGCACAGATAATATCGTATCTACGGAGATGGTAGAGAAACTGGAGCTAGAGACGATTGATCATCCAAGCCCATACAGAGTTTCATGGCTACAGAAAGGACACCAGGTAACTATTACTAAAGAATGCTTGGTTGAGTTATAAATAGGAGGGTATAATGATACGATTCTGTGTGATGTCATTCCCATGGATGTATGCCATTTATTGCTGGGTAGACCATGGCAATATGACAGAAATGTGATTCATGATGGGAGAATGAACACATATCCCCTGGAGAAGAATGGGAGAACCCATATGTTGCTTCCGATAAAAGATAAAGAGGTGAAGACAAAAGTAAGAAACACAATGCTTCTCATGAGTGGGAAGGAGCTTCTTACAGAGTTTAAGAAGAAAGAAGATCCACAATTCTTTGTGGTCAGGAAACCGAAGATTTTTCTGACTAGCACAAGAGTGGATGATTTACCAGAGGAGGTTCAGGAACTACTGGAAGAATTTGCTGATATCATCGTGGACGAATTACCTCGTTCGTTGCCACCAATGAGGAGTGTGAGTCATCACATTGATCTCATACCAGGAGCTAGTTTTCCAAATAAAGCCACATACAGGTTGACGCTGCAAGAGAATGAGGAGGTCAAGAAACAAGTCCAAGAGTTGTTGGACAAAGGATTGGTCAGAGAAAGCTTGAGTCCATGTGTTGTTCCGATAGTACTCAATCTGAAGAAAGATGGAGGCTGGAGGATGTGTATTGATTCAAGAGAGATCAACAAAATAACCATCAGGTACAGGTTCCCATTGCCGAGGATGGATGATTTAATGGATTGCTTGAGCGGGGAAAAGTATTTTTCAAAGATAGATTTGAAGAGTGGATATCACCAGATTCACATGAGGGAAGGAGATGAGTGGAAAACAACCTTCAAGACCAACAAAGGACTGTATGAATGGCTAGTCATGCCATTTGGTTTGAAAAATACACTGAGTACCTTTATGAGGTTGATGAATGAAGTCCTGAGGGAATTCATCGGAAAGTTTGTCATTGTGTATCTGGATGACATACTGATTTACAGTAAATCAGAGGCTGAACACCTGAAGCATTTGGCCATTGTGATGAGGAAGCTACAGCAGGAGAAGTTGTTGATAAATATGAAGAAGTCCTCATTTATGAAGACGGAACTCATTTACTTGGGTTTTTTTATTTCGACTAATGAGTTGAGGATGGATCCGGATAAAGTGGAAGTGATCAAGAATTGGCCATCACCGAGAAATATTTTCGAGGTGAGAAGTTTTCATGGACTGGCTAGTTTCTACCGAAAATTCATCAGGAATTTCAGTGGAATCAACACAGCAATGATGGATACAGTGAAGAAGCAGCATAAATCTTTTCACTGGATAGCAGAGGCTGAAAAGAGCTTCAATATGTTGAAGCAAAAGATCACAGAACAACCAGTGTTGGTGTTGCGGATTTCCAGAAAACATTCCAGGTGAAATGTGATGCAAGCAGGTTTGCCATAGGAGTAGTCTTGAGTCAGGAAGACAGGCTGGTTGCATATTTCAGCGAGAAGCTCGATGAGGAGAAACTGAAATACTCCACATATGACAAGGAATTTTATGCTATCATACAGGCATTGAATAAGTGGAGGCATTACTTGATCCCGAAATAATTTGTATTGTACAATGATAATCATGCATTGCAGTTTGTGACTCAACAGGAGAAGTTGAATCAGAAGCATGCAAAATGGGTAGAGTATATGAAAATTTTCAGATTTGTGATTAAACATATTTCGGGTACTGCTAACAAAGTGGCTGATGCTTTGAGCAGGAAATGTTTGCTGTTGCAGGAGTTCTGAGTCAAGACATTGGGTTTTGAAAATCTCAGAGACATGTATGCAGATGATGCAGATTTCGGAGAAGTGTATGAAGCAACAGAGAATCCAGTTCTCAGAGATCGGAGTCCATGGATAGATTATATGATCCAGGAGGGATTGTTGTTCAGAGGCAATCAACTGTGTATTCCAAAATTCTCCATGATGGAGAACCTGTTGAAAGAGAAACACATCGGAGGCTTAGCAGGACATTTTGGCCATGACAAAACATTCACGAAGATGAATGATTCATATTTTTGGCTAGGGATGTGAGCATATGTCAAGAGGTTTTTTGAAAGATGCATAATTTTCCAACATTCAAAGGGGGGAAAACAGAATGCAGGACTTTATCATCCATTGCCCATACCAGAGAGGCAATGGGAGGCAGTTAGAATGGATTTTGTATTGGGGTTGCCAAAGACACAAAGAGGTTTTGATTCAATCTTTGTGGTCGTGGACAGGTTTTCAAAGATGACAAACTTCATCCCATGCCAGAAAACCAGCGATGCGACGCGCACATCGCAAATCTATTTTTCAAGGAGGTCATTCGACTTCATGGATTGTTGAAAAGCATAGTTTCGGACAGAGACACTAAATTCATAGGGAATTTTTGGAGGACCTTATGGAAGAAGCTGGGAACTAACTTGGCATTTAGTTCTTCTTATCATCCTTAGATGGATGGACAGAGGTAAGTGGTCAACAGAAGCCTGGGAGACTTACTAAGGAGCTTAGTGACGGAGCACCATAGCAGTTGGGACCACAAATTGCCACAGGTAGAGTTTGCATACAATGATTTAGTGAATCTAAGCTCAGGGAAGAGTCCATTCTAGGTTGTCTATGGGATGCAACCGAGAGGAGTTTCTAAATTAAGGGATTCAGAATAGACTGCGACTAGCAGCGCTACTGGAGAGGAATTTGTTGAGTCAATGAAGGAACTTCATAGTCAGGTGAAGGAGCGACTACTGAAATCAAGTCAGGAATATAAGCGCAGAGTAGATCAGCATCGGAGACAACTTCAGTTTGAAGTTGGTGATCTGGTTCTGGCACATTTGAGGAAGGAAAGGTTCCCAAGGGGAACATACAATAAGTTGAAAATGAAGAAAATTGGGCCATGCAAGGTCTTGAGAAAATTCGGAGAGAATGCTTATGAGATTGAGTTGTCGGATGGCATCGGAATATCTCCGATATTCAATATCATAGATTTACACCCATACAGGGCTGGAGAAATAGAGACTGGAACTGAGGAGCCAGTGATCCAGTGGAGGAAACAATTACCAGTTGCAGAGAAGCCGCATATGGAATGCATACCAGACAAGAGAGTGGCTAAGAAGACAAGAAGGAAAGAATACCTTGAGTATCTGGTCAAGTGGAAGAATCACCCAGTGGAATATGCTAGCTGGGAAACTGAAGTAGTGATACAGAAGCATGGATAGACCATGCGGGAGCTCATGGACAGGAGCCCATGAATTTTTTTCAAGCCGAGGAGTATGATGCAGGAGCATCGCTAGCACATCAAGCGAGCCAACACGGAGGCAGAAGACAGCTGGACAAGCCAGCACAAATTTTGAAAATGCTTTGGAATTGTTGAGCAAATCTTAAATGAGTCATTTAAGAGGAGGAACCTTTGTGTATTGAAATGGACCTTGAGCGGATAGCTCTTGTCCTTAGTAGATAGTCGGCATTTAATAGAGTTAATGCAGTTAGATAGGAATTTAATTGTAGATTTGATAGCCTAGAGTCCAAGAGGGAAAACTGATATAGACACCCTCCTTTGTACATTGTAACATTAGCCTGAGAAAGAATTAGGATTCAGGAAGAAGAGAAGAGCAAGCAGAGAATTGTATGAAGACCACCCATGTATAGGGATTTGAATTAATAGAAGGAAGCTTTAATTCAAATTCATGGTTGTGTTGTTTCTCTCTGTATTAATGTTATGCTCATGAATGTTTATTTCATGTCATGCATTTGCTTTTATATGTTGTGTATGTGATTTCATGTGTGAATTGAAGTCTGAGAGGAAGAGTGAATGAGTTTCAATTGTTTCTCTAGTTGAGCCAGATTATTCCTGCAAGGGGTGCAGTCGAATTCTCCGCAAGGAGAGCGTTGACCGAAGGGTTCAATTAGAGATAACTTTTGTTTCCATTCATCTCAGGAGTGTAGTGACATAGTGTCATGCAAGGAGTACGCAGGCCAGGGAGAAGTCTTAGAATTGTGATTCTGAGCGAAGCATCGGAAGACTGCTGTTGCAGGTGTGCACAGAGTTGAGTGCCTTCAACACTTAAGCATTGTTGAATATTTTTAGCAAGGAGTGCGTGCAAGGGTTGTTCCTGAAGACTGAAGTTGTGGAAAATCTCAGGAGGAATAGGCCTTTGAATTTACTGAGGGGAAAGTGTAGGGAAGCTGCCGTGGGAAGTCTGAGAGAAGCATCACAGGTTGGCAGGCGAACGAAGTCTCGTGGGGAGACACTTCTTTGTTTCAGAGAATTATCAAGGAAGAGCGGATGGTCGAAATCCTTTGAGGAGGTTTAGCAAAGTTTCGTGGATCGTTGGATCTCATGGAGGTGCAAGGAAGTTATAGTGTAAGTGCAGAAGGGTTCAAAGTTTAGGAGGGGCAAAGCCATTGATCTGTGCCATAGGAGCCGTCGGATCTACACGTGGAATCATGTATCGGGGATTCGCAAGGTGAAGTTCCAAAAGTTCGCAACGAGAATTGTGATATCACGATACGCGATATCCCGACAAGCCTAGAACCGTCCATCAGGAAGGATGCGTGTCAGGAGATCCTGAGGAGTCGAGGTTCGGAGAATCAGATTTTTCGAAGGAAAGACACTCTGGCACATTGGAATCGTGATCCGCGATATCCCGACAGGAGAGTCGTGTGGGACACAGTAGGAGATAGTAGAGGATAGGTGGCATATCATATCGGGGATCGAGAAAAGGTAAGTCTCAAATCCTTTGGAATTAGGATTCACAATCCCACGAGTTCCAAAATCCCGATTGAAGTGATGGGGTGTGGAAAAGTCAATTCGCATGAGCGCATTGGAGATTCGACGCATCGGGTATCGGGAGTCGGCAATTACAAGTGCACGACATCGCGAGTTGCGAAATCGCAATAGAGAAGAAGTCTCGATAGGTGCACGAAGAAGTCAACATTGACTGACCATCGGGTCTCGGGGATTTGAGAGCCCAGAGATAGACCATGAAATTTCAAAGCCGTGAGTTCCAATTTCCGGATCACTAAGGGAGATCACTTGGAAGAGTTGTTGTGGGTAAAGAAAATTCCCGATAGGGAATTAGAGAAACCTTTGAGTTCTTCGGGCCGTGAGTGGAGGAAGATCCTGTTGAAGTGGACGTGCTAGTGAGGGCGTGACTATGCCAAGTTGGCATGCCTTATCAAGATGGCCTTTTATTCTTTGATATTCATCTTCCAACAGAGTATCCTCACAGTCCACCAGTAAGCCTATTTTTATAACAAATTCATTTGAAGGCAATTTTTATCTTTCTTCTTAATAAATCTCATTTGATGTTTTATTTATTTTATTTGGGTTGACGATTCAATCTTCACAGTCAAGACCCTATCATTCTGGTGGTCTTCGATTAAATCCCAATCTGTATGAAAATGGGAAGATCTGTCTTAGTCTTTTAAACACATGGAAAGTCCTAGGGAATGAAGTTTGGGACCCCTTGAATTCAAGCATCCTTCAAGTCTTTTTTTCACTTCAAGGTCTTGTACTAAATTCAAAACCTTAATTCAATGAGGCTGGATATGATAAATAGATTGGTAGAGCCGAAGGGGAGAAGAACTCTCTGGTATATAATGAAAATTCTTTTTTGTTATCCTGTAAATCAATGTTATATTTGCTACGTAAACCTCCAAAGGTATGATGCATTGAGATCTCTCATGCAAATATCACTGTTAAACTACAAAATTTATTGTCTTTATGCAGGTATAGGTTATTTCTGTTTGCATTGGATTGTTGATAGCTGTAGCTGTAGAAACCTTATATTGTTCCTTATCATTGCTTGCAGCATTTTGAATCAT
>SNQJ01S0039094.1:69310-105170 GCA_010110895.2 Picea sitchensis
ACTAAGAGGATAAATTGTTAATAAAAAAATCCGAGTTTCTTAAATATAGACCGATGATATAGATTTAAATATTGATATGGCTAGTATCTTAGCAAAGGTTAATGTACCTATCCCTCTTAGTACTGATATTGTATTTTTTTTTTTAAATACCTACAAGAAGGTCGCTATTGCGACATCTTGGAGTGTCACTCCCATAGCAACCACGTCGGAGATGATACCTCTTAACGTCGCTCTTCCCACGTTCTAGACGTCTCTCTTGCCACCTTCAAGATGTCGGTCTTGACACGTTCAAGATGTCTCTAATGCCACATCTAAGACGTCTCTCTTGCCACATTCCTGACGTCTCTCTTCCCACGTTCTATACGTCTCTCTTTCCACCTTCAAGACGTTGTTCTTTCCACATTCAAGACGTCTCTCTTGCCATGTTTAAGATGTCGCTCTTGCCAAGTTCAAGACGTCATTATTGCCACATTCCAGATGTCTCTATTGCCACGTTTCAGACGTCTCTCTTTCCATGTTCAAGACGTCGGTCTTCTCACATTCAAGACGTTGCAATAACGATGAAATCTATGTCGTTGGAAAAGAGACGTCATGTGAAATGACGTTTGAGGGGGTCCTTTGTTTTTCGTTCTCCTGACAATATAAAGTGGCAATTGCATCGAATGCGCCATCGGAATTTCACCCAAATGTACTAGTGTGGGTAGATCACTTGAGTACTCCTTTCGGAATACGAGGCAGTGGATCTGATTTTTCAATCTATAAATTTTTCTCTGGAGGAGGAGGAGATTCTAGACGAGGAGTAACTTGTGAAGAGATATAATCTCGAGATCGAGTGGCGACATTAATTTTTGTATCGATCATATTGATACACAAATGGTCAACATCTTGAAATGATGGGTTTTGACTCCCACTAGCCGCATTTTCACTGTTTCAGGAGCTTGAGACCATGTTTTGGTTATGTGGAAATGTGTTTGTCAGCATGATGGGTAGTAGAGATAATAGCCTCACAACTTTTGTAGGTTTGGGGCATAAACGGTTAAGGTGATCATCTATGCAAAGATTAGAGGGAAACTTCACCTTACATCTTTCTCATTTTCCCTCTCCAACATTATTATTTGTCTTCTCATTATTACCATTGTCCTTGGGTTTATTACCATTTTTCCCACCCTTATGATTATTACATCCTTTATTCTTATTCCCACCTGGTTGTTGGTTACCATTTCGGTTGGTAGAGGATTGCACAGAAAGTACATCCATTGACTGAGTGGGATTGGAAGACATAGATGAATTTGGCCCTCCTGTGGACTGGTTTAGAGACAACTCTTTCAAATGGCTTGTCACTGAGTTTGCAAATCTTACATTGGTGGTACCTACAATTCCATCGACATGAGGTCTGGGATTTTTTCGGGTCATAAATTGGCTGCTGTGTGTCTGGAAGAATGTGATATAACATCCCAAATTGAGCATATATGAGATCTAATTGTTGGGCTTTAAATATTTCTTATTCCTTAGTGGTAACCCCGACTGTTGCAACATCATTCGAGATAAAAGGGTGCAAATACTTAAGGAACCATTCTAAAAGAAAAGTCGGGGGTATAAGAGTATTAATAAACCTCTTCCGTCTATGCCACTCCTGGATATGATATGAGATATGAGTGGCGGTGTGCTAGTGTAAAGTCGATAGAAGTTATAAGCAAGCATCATAACAGATGGGCAATTGGAAGTTGTTAAGGAAGACCAACACTAGCTGAATAAAGGTCCCATATGCCCCCCTAGGTATCTCAATATACCATTTCGCAACAAATCCAATGAGGGTGCATTGAAATAATCTTAATCGAATAGAATCATCATTAAGGGAATTCGATGAGCACCAAAGGTTAAAGGTAGTGACATGATCACCAGGAACCTCTCCATTCTTACCTTTGAACTTTGGGATGTCTGAAGGAAGCTTGTTGGGGACTGGGGGATATGTAGGATAATAAATCATAGGTTCATTCATTAACTTCAAGAAGTTTGGAAGATTTAGCATGGACAAAAAAGGGAGACGGGGTTGCGACATCTGGCCCCAAGCTCCCGGGAAAGATTGTGATTGAAGAATTGCAGACCATCTAGGGTTTTGGTAAGCACCATAGCCCTGTCTAGGATTATAAGGCCCTCCTCTGGGTTGATTCATAAAAGGTTGGTTGGGCATCATTCCAGTAGGAATGTTCTGTTGGGGGTTATAAAAATTGCCCCCGGCTAGATTGGATCTGGGTTGGGGGTTTCCCAAAGTGTGAAAATAACCTCCTCTGTGTGGGAATATGGAGGATAGAGGTGGATTTGTCATGCCAAACATATTTCTCAGAATCAACACTGAGGAGGTAGGGGTATAGGAAAAAACTTGAGTCGAAGCTTGTCCGCTAGGTTCATTGTTCCACCTAGAAGTAATAGGATTAGACCTGGGGTTAAAAGTAGGAGTACCTCCTATATTAGGAGTCATTTTAGGGATTTGAGAACCACCAAATGAAAATGGAGTGTAAGGACATGTAGTGCCCCCAATCCCAATGGTAGCAGTGGGGCGAGAAGCTGGGATGGCATTCGAAAAATGCTAAGTAAAGTTTGACATACCATAGGAAAAAGGACTAGAGGCCATAGGAATGGACTGAACATTATAACCCAGTGAGTGACCAAGAGACCCAAAAGGGTTCAAGGCAAGATATTGAGCATTCACTATGCGTCGGGCCATAGTAATGATAGGTGCCTCTAGTACTACAACCATTGTGGTTGCATGAGTCAAAGGGGTGCCATTAACTATAGTGGGTGTGGGAGTCGAAGGTCTCCCAGTGTTCTGAAGACTAGGTTCAATAGTCATCCTTGTAGAATCACAAGTCTCAATAGTGGATGTGTGTGAACCATGCCTAATAACTTTATGCATTTTAGAAGGGAAAAAATCGAAATTCAATGCTAATTGTAACAAGTGACAGGACCGACAAGGACGTTCCTCTCACTCCACAATGACCTAAGACTCTAAAGATAAAAAATATATCGTAAGGCCAACTAGTAATCAAAGAGCACACCAAAAGTCAAAGGGCCAATATGCATACCAATAGGGTAAAGTGGTTGAGTGGCCTCCCTCCCTAAAGAATGTATGTGTCACCCAAGTGGGGCATGAGACTCTCTACTAAATATCTGAGGTATCAAAATCAGTTATAAGGGCACTCATGGGCTTAAGAACCAGTCGAACAGATTCCCCTAGAGAGGTAATCCTCCATAAAGGTTTTGTGTTGTCTGACCCTTATTTGACCCAGGGTACCTGTAGAATGACCCCTACAAGTAACCTATGTGGCACCTAAGTCAAGCAACTAAGATACCAATGTATAACAGATCCACATGCAAGAAGTTGTAATTCGGGTCCACCGTATAGGTAGGGTAGCAAAGCCCCAAACCTTGAAAGTACTACCTCTCACAAAGGTAAAGGCACTAGAAAGATCCCCAGATAGGAATAGATCCCCAGAAATATCTCAGACGCTAAGAAGGTACCAGGGGGATATCCCTTCAACCAACCTCGCACGACCTCATGATTAACTCCGGTGTGAGCGGAGCCTCATGATATTACCAATTATACACTGGATTTCTCCACTTCTTTTCTCATACACATATGTTGATTTAATTGACTTGGAGAAGTTTATTCACAAAATCCTATTCCAAGGCACTAAATCCTAAGCTAGTTTGTGCACTCTAGAAAATAAAATCGCAACTAATCAATTTTAAATTATAGCATTAATTTTAGTGGTCGTGATTACTCAAAAATGTATGGTAGTGAAACTCATGATGTTATGACTCTACAAGAAAAGTAATATGAATATAATGCAAGTCCTAACTTTAACTTTCAATGAATGATATCCTTCTAGAAACAAATGCAATTTTCAATTTCAACTCTGCAATTCTAAAGTAAAAATGAATTATTTCACTAAATGCACTAAGCTAATGACAAGGAATCAAAATAAAAAAATGCCAAGCAATGAAAAATGCCTATTTTTTTGTATTTTCAATATAATAAAAATGAAAATGCATGGACTAATTAAAAAACTTGATATAAAATTTCTACTGTGTACAGAAAGAGATAACTCAAGAAAAATACCAGCCCAATGTACAAGGAAAATCAAAATGAAAAGGTGACAAGAAAGACTCTGCCAAAAAATTCAACTCCAGACAGGTTTCCTGTCATCCCAGAGACACTTAATAGGCACTACAGAGACCTAAGGATAGTCAGCAAACATAAAATCCCACCCAGCAATCACTGGATCCAACAAACAAGCAGGGAAAGCTAATGTAAATGAATGTTTAGAAAAACAGAGCGTAGGCATGGTGCTTGCTGAGGGACAACCCACGTATATATGCTACTGTCAGGCCAAAAAGTGCGTATTTGTTTCAAAAAACAAGTCTAGGCAAGGGAGACGTCTGAAAACTCAGACCCAAGGTGAATAGAAGTTGTCAAACAATTGTACGACAAGAAACAAAAAGGAACAAGAGAAATGTAAGGAGAAAAAGTACTCCAAACCCTAATAATGAAGGTCAATCCCTAGTATGGTCGCCAATTATGTTACAAGGGAAAAACTTTCTATGGATAGGGTAAACCACAATAGACGGAAACGACTGCATAAATCGAATCTATCCCAAAAAAATTCTATATAAACCAATATGCAAGCAAGATAAGAAAGAGGCCTACCTTGTCCATATGTTCAATGAAGTCCACCGTTGACCACTTCGACCCAAAGATTTATACCTGCAACTAGTTCTCATCAAATAAGAAAAGAAATCATATGGTGATAATATAAAAGGTTAGCACATTAGATAGAATAATCCATTCATATACATAACAAATACACCCATGGATAATAACTCATATATTTGCAAGATATCAATTGGATGGGAAAGGAGTATTTCTATTAATAAATGATCAACAGAAGTGCAAATATTACAGATTTTCATGTCGAAATGGTTTAGAACCGAGAAACTAAGTTCCTTCCTATTGGGCCTCCACCACTTCAATCCTCCACCAAAGGAAATCTCATAGAAGAGAGACAATGAAGTTCTCAATCAAAAAGGGAAGATCTAGGGGGATGGACATTATGTTCAGAATTAAAGGACAAAGGGATGCAGACTCAATATGAAGTAAATAATTTCTCCACAGTAACTTTGCTCTCAAAGTTGAATTATTTCTCCTCTTTTCCATATCTCAGGATTGGCCCATTTATAGCCTTTAAATGGAACTAAAGGGATGAGTCAGAATGTTTCCAGTATAGGGAAGGCCAAGGATTAGGGATCTCTTGTCATGACATGGAAACCTGACATTTAATTTTCTTTTTTTGGCACAAATCTTGATGTATGCAGGTTGTAGTGGAGCAACCTGCATATACACATGATGTATAGTAGGCAAGGTTAATACATGTGGAAAAACATGTATTTTTAGCTTTGGAATTTACAAATAGGGAGGATAAGTCTGCATGGGGGAATGGAAAAAGGCCTTCTGTGCAAGATTGCATAGGGTGAGGAAACTATTTCTATAACATCATATCCATAGTTCAGCTAGAGCTTGTTGAATGTACAAACCATGGAATTGATGAGAAGTAGGAAGATTTAGGTGAGGAAAATGGAAATACTCATGAAGTGAAACAACAACTAAAGCGAGATCAACACATCATAGCCCAATTTTATCAAGAAAATAAATAATTGAGAAGGAAGTTGGCAGAAAAAATTATTTTAACACTAGCATCACAGAGTCAAGTAGGTCAGTTATCTCCTACCCCACCAACAGTAAGAGAAAATATTATAAATTAGATTAAAAATAAGCTCAGAGAGGCCCAAAATGTAATCATTGAGCTTAGGGAGGAAAAGAGGATGCCAGAGAAAATAATCACATAAATTTCAAGGAATGCATACCAACTATTGATAATGAATGCACAACTCTCTCCGATGCTCAATTAAAATTGAAAAGAAATGGGGCTTTGTTGAGACAGATGAAGAATTTGAAACGACAAATATTCTCATTGAGAAGGAAAAATAGGGCCTTACAACTGTAGGTGAATTTGAACAAATAAGATACGAAAAAATTGGATGATCCCATTCTTTACAGCCAACTAGATTAGCGCGCACAACCTCTGCATGAAGATCTGTCGCGCAAAATCACTGGCAGATTTCACAGCCAACAGTTGTGCAGCTAAAGCCAAAATCTGTTGCGTAGTGGTGATAGTGTTGTCGAGAAGTACACATAATGTTTCATCACAGCCATATGGTTGTGATTTTCTTAAATAATTTATGATTGTAAATAACATTGCAGATAGTTTTTTATTGCCAGATCGACTTTTCTATTTTTGACATTTTTTTTGAAGGTTGTTGTTCTCTTTGAAAACAACCAGATCCAAAAATTTAGGACATGCTAGTTTGATTCCTATCAGCTTATTGTAGATTTATTTCTATATATAGGGACTATTTTGATGTAAAAAAGGGGGGTGCATAGGAAAAAGTATATATATTTTGATCCTTTGTGTAATTTCATGAATCTAAAGAAATACAAATGTAGAAGTCCTGAGTTCCTTAAGAAAAATATTCTAATGGTGATTCTTTGAATTTTTCACCTCTCCTTCTAAGATCAAAATTCATCCACTACAGTGTTCTGATTTTGTTGTATGTTTCTTTTCTTCTTTCTCCCTACACAATCAAATTAAATACTAAAGTTCATCACCTTGTTTAGCCATTTTTCCTATGAGGAATTCTACCTACCAAGCATTGTTTATTTGTTTTCAGGGGTTGACTCCATAACCCTAGAAACACTATCTTTTTTCAATAGTCCTACTAAAATTTACCTCAAAGTTTAAAATCTAGCCATCAATGAAAGCAACTTGTCTATCAGATATCAAGTCTCAGAGAGAGCCCTCTCTATATTGGAAAAGGCTATTTTATTGTATTAAAGTTGGTTTGTAGTTTACCTTTGTAGATTATTTTTTAGCCCAACAATTTACACAATGTTAACAACATCCAAGGGGAATCTAGCTTGAAGTGACATTCCACTAGCCATGGAGTGTTCTGATGGTGTGTCCACTTCTTCTTCCCCTGGAGATGGACCTCTCAATTTTTGTGCAAGTATAGTCTTCAAAGACATTGGAAGTAGGGAGAGAACATTCATCTTTGCAAGACAAATTTGTAGTAGTTCTGAGCATTGTTGTGAATCCTCGAGTATTGGCTCCAGTTGCTCTTTCAATGATGTTGTGCTTTTTTCTGAATGAGTTTGTTGTTCTTATTGAACTGAATGTGTTTTGGTATCTATGATTGGTGGAACTTTTGGAGTGGCACTTCAGATAATCAAAACCTCAATGGTGAACTTTGGGAGGGGACATTGGGGAATAGGGACTGATACTTGTGGGACTGGGATGAGTGCTAGGATTTCTTGTTTTTGTCTCTCCACCGAGGGAAGAGTGACCTGGATGGGTATAGATGGAGTGATCAACTGACTTGATGATATGGTATTCAATGAGATGGTGTCTTCAAGGTTCTTAAAGGTTTCTGGGATATCCATTTGCATGGGTTGGAGTGAAGTGGTCTGTGGGGGAATTGTGGTATCTTTTGGTGGTGGTGGTGAGGCTTTCTCAGAAATCAGAGCTGAGTACGTGCTAAATTTCAGCTAAGGGTCATCTGTAATATCAATCATAGTATGGGAAACATGAGTGGATTCCCTTGTGTGGTAAGGTCGTGGGTATTGGCTATGGTTTTATGATGTTTGAGGAGGAAACACTTGTTCAAGCCTTTTTCACTAGGATTTATTCTAGGAATGCAAAAAATAGGATCCTGTTGACATCCTTACCTGATAATAACACCTATTATGGAAGTTGTGGAAATAGAGGCAACGTTCTTTTTTTCCACCGTAGTGGTTTCTCTTCCTCTTCTTTTGAGTTTTCCAGTGTTTGAGCCTTTTGTTTCTTCTCTCCTGCGCCGAAACTTAGCCATGCTTCTTCATCCTACCCATTTTTATTCAACAAATCTACTGGAAAGAGGTAGTGCATACCTAACTTGCGACGGTTACACTTAAATCCGATCCATGACATAACTCCTTTGTTGAATTCTTCTTCCTCAAGGTTAAAAGGTAACGACCTTGTGTGGAAGTCATCGATATTCGCATACCTTGGCCAAAAGAAGGTATGGTGGAGATTCAATATGAATTAAATATTCCTTTTGTTTAGATTCAATAGTTCCTGTGGTATGTGAAACCATTGAGTTGCATCTATAAGTTGGTTATACCACTTCAGGAATGCAACGTTATTGAACTCCATGTTCTCAGAATCCAACCTTGCATGCCAAGGTTCTAACATTTTTTCAAGGTGCCCCTTGTGTGCAGGTGCCAACTGTATTCCTATGTGCGGCCACCACTTCCACATTGCAAAAGCGAGAAGTAGGTGTTATAACAAGATTTTCTTCACCCTATGCAATCTTGCACAGAAGGCCTTTTTCCATTCCCTCATGCACACATATAATCCTTGTTTGTAAATTCCATAGCTAAATATACGTATTTTTCCACATGTATGCACCTTTCCTACTATACATCATGCGTATACGTAGGGTGCTCCACTACAACCCGCGTACATCGAGATTTGTGCCAAAAAATGAAAATTAAATGTCGGGTTTCCATGTCACGATAGGAGATCTTTGATCCTTGGCCTTCCATGTATTGGAAACATTTTGACAAGGCCCTTCAGTTCCATTTGAATACTATAAATGGGCCAATTCCAAGTTATGGAAAAGAGGAGAAATAATTGAACTTTGAGAGCAAAGTTACTCTGGAGAAATTATTTACTTCATATTCAGTCTACATCCCTTTGTCCTTTAAGTCTAAACATAGTGTTCAACCCCTAATCTCTTCCCTTATTGATTGAGAACACCATTGTCTCTCTTCTATGAGATTTCCTTTGTTGGAGGATTGAAGTGGTGGAGGCCTAGCTAGAAGGAACTTAGTTTCTCGGTTCTGAACCGTGCTGATATGGAAGTCTGTAATATTTTCACTTGTGTCGATCATTTATTAATAGAAATATTCATTTCCCATCCAATTGATATCTTGAAAATATATGAGTTATTATCCATGGGCGTATTTTTTATGTATATGAATGTATTATGCTATCTAATGTTCTAACCATTTATATTATCACCATATGCTTTCCTTTCTTGTTTGTTGAGAACTAGTTGCAGGTATAAAGCTTTGGGTTGAAGTGCTCAACGATGGACTTCATCGAAAATATGCACGAGGTAGGCCTCTTTCTTATCTCACTTGCATATTGGTTTATATAGCATGTTTTTGGGATAGAGTTTGTTTCTGTAGTCATTTCCATCTATTGTGGTTTAGCCTAGCCATAAATAATTTTTCCCTCATAAAATATGGGAAATATATTGGAAGAGGACCCGGTGTGTGGTTTACTGGGAGCTTGGATATCCTCAGTTTTATCAGTACAACTTGACCTACTTCTCTTCTGGGATGTTGGCTAACTGAATGACGAGACTTCTATTTCTTTCCCTTTTATCCTTTCAGTAACATCTCCCTGTCTCACCTCTAAACTATCAAGTGTTGATTTATGAATAGATAGAGGAACACCTCCTTTAGGATATATGGGAATGTTAGCTGAAATCATAAAACAATTGCAATCCTTGTTCAAATTTATCATATATTCAACCACCAACATATTAATTAATGAAAAATGAAATAATTTGTTCCCTGGATGATCAACTTTGGCCTAGACACTGTCTACCATCTTTCCCAGTCTTTGAAATAAGAAGAAAGGTAATTTTCAGGGATTTTTCTTGTGAAATGCATCAGTAAAATGATGTGGTATGGATGTACCTTGTCGAATCTTCCTTCGTAGGTGAAGTGTTTCTTGATTATCTTCAAAAGTTTATGAAAAGGATCCAGGAGATACTCTCTTGGAATGTCGGCTCCAATTTTCCCATTTAAATATTCAGGATTGATGACATACATATAACATGAAATGTCTAAAGGAATATATTTAAACTATTTTTTCCCTACAAAGGATCTTCGTCCCAACTGACATAGTTTCCTTTGTAACTTGGAAAGTGATTCTCGCTATTGTTTCACTGACACCAGTAAAATCGGGGGAAAACTGCTCAGATAGTTGCATATTATATCCTTGAATCCTTTCACAGAAACGCATACATGCATATTGTTAAAAATACGCCTTGATTGTCGGGTCTACATTTGTTAACTTTAAATCCTGAGGTTCAAACCTCATGACCCTGCCACTTCTTGCATTCTTTTTTTTTTTCTTTCGGAAGTTGCCATGGTGTTGGTATTTGTTAATTTCAAGCATGCAACACTACATTGTAATACCCTCTCTGCGTAGTGAATAAGAGTTATGAACTTTTCATAAGGTACAAGAAAATCTAGCAACATGAATATTTTCACGACAAACAGATCAATATCAGAAAATCCAGCGCAATGAGAAATTTTGTGCAATAATCAAGTGCGACGAAAAAATTCAACGCAATGGAAAACTTGACACAACAACAAAAAACAATGGATGACTTGGCATGGAAGAAAAGAATAATGGAATACTTGGCGTGACAATGAACTCTTAGTGCAACAGTAGCTAATTTATAAGGAACAAGGTTGACTGTGAGAAGAAAGAACTCGTTCCAAAAATCTAGTTTGCAACGGGATCCAAGAAAACTTTGGAACAATGGCTGAAAACAACAGAGGAGATGAAAAAAAATCAAAATAGTAGACTTATGTGATGAATGATAGAAAACAATTTCTACACAGTGAAGGGATTCACAGCTTGCTGAAAAAACTATGGACAATGCACAAATTATGAAAGTGATGGAGAATCATGAAGGGTGACCAATATTTATTCTTGAACAGATAAGGAATGAAATTCTAGAAAAGGATGGTAATTCCATAGTGACGAGAAGTTCGAAAGCAAGTTAAAAATTTATGCAGTGAACTAATGTGGCGAGTACACTTTGAAGTGTGCAAAGTACAAACGATAGGAGTTCCATGATTGTTCACTTTTCTGACTTCATGATTAGGTAATGGGTAAAATCATTAAGATGGGTATCACTTTCGTTACAATCGGGTTTCAAAAATTCCCAGCGGCAATTTCTCGACTGAAAAAATGTTTCTAGGAATTTTTTCGGTCGAAAACATTTTTGGCCGAAAATTTGCACGTCAAATTGAATGGAGCCCTGACGACGCCCTAGAAATTCATGTATAATGTTTTTCGGATGAATTATTTTCCTATGGTAAGAATATTTTGTCCGAAAGAATTTTCAGCCAAAATTTTTATTTTTAACGGATTTTGTTAAAAACTAGGTTTCGACTGAAAGGTTATCTCGGCCGAAAACATCAAATTGGGACTGAAAACAAAAAATAGAGAATTTCCCCAAGCTTACCCGAAATTTGGAGGTTTTAGACTCCTACAAATACTGATAATTTGGTTTCGAAAATGACACCAGCATTTCCAAAGTTGAATCTACTTTCAATTCCTATAATTTGTTTTCATTTTCTTTATTTTTATCTAATTTTATTTAATTTTTAAAAAAAATCACTACATAATATTTTCAGCAGACATTATGATTCAGTGAAATGAAATATCGGTATCTCTAAAAATATACAGTGAAAAAATTAGAAAAAAATATATTCATAATCCTTAAACTCTTCTTTTCAAAAGGGTATATTTAGATTTTAGTTTTAAGTAAAAATTAAGATAGATACAAGGTGTAGAAAAACACGTGTTTAAAATCTGTAACGTTTTTAGCTTGGTCAACTTCAAAAAATTCTAGAAATTATAATATTCATCCATTAGATTCAAAATTATAGTCATAATAAAATAGAGTCTTTGTAGATTGTTGCACTATATTTCGTTTCTTAAAAACATAAATTTAATAATAGATACATTGCTGTAGAAAAAAGTTACTCATTATCATTCCTTTCATGTTTAAGGAAAATATTGTTAAAAAATTGTCAAATTGACATATCAAATCGTGATAAAAAAAATTTGAAATATAGTCATTGGAAAGCTAGCAAAATTCTTCACAAGTTTTGATTTTACTGTAAAATGAAACTTTAAATACAAAAAATACTTTTGTATGCCGGAAGTTGAAGAACTTGTGAAAATACAACTTTTTTTCTCATAAAACAAGAAAAAGTGTAACCCATCTTCATTATTTTGCCCTAATGATGCTCATAGTATATTTTGACATGACCTTTATCCTAACCACTTGACTAGAATTTGGTACCTAAATTCCCATTTTTTGACATGACTCGATATTTCAGAAGATACACCCTTATAATGCAAACATGACTAATCCTTACACCCTTTTCCCTACTTTTATCCAAAGTCGTTACTCGATTTTTCAAACCATCCCTAGGTTTTCTCACTGACTTCATAAACTTTAACACACCAACTATGACTGATTTTAGGAAAAAAATATTGTTTCAACTAACTGAAAGATGACACTAAAAAAATGGATGAACTTATGACTCTAACTGTAAACAACATGGTGCTAACAGATGCTATTATTACATTCGATGAGTTGGCTCATTTACCAACATCACAACTAGTAGACTTGATTAGATATTATACCGAGCACTTGGAGACAAGCATCCAACCAGAAGAAATGGAAGTTGAATTCTAGAAGCAAGAAGGACTCCAGGAACACACCAAAAAGGGATAAAGTGAAGGACAAACTAGCATAGGCCTAGACAACTTTCATAAAGACATCGCCTCAGTTCTCGGAGTTCATAGAAATAGATGAGCCAACAGAACATATTGAATTAGTTCAGGTGGCTTGGGTTGAGATGGAATACCAATCATAAGACCTAAAAGCGCACTTGAGAGGAATCCAATTAAAATACAAAGTATAGCCCAAAGAATTAAAGAAACAATTGGAAAAGGTTGTTCTCGAAGGAAACAATGTTAGAGTTGCATTGCATAAAAAGACTGTGGAGTGCACCATGATCTTCAAGGAAGTTAGTGATTGGATGGGAGTAATATCTCGATGCAACCAAATACTGGAGAACTTATGCTTGAAGATGAAATCCTTTAATGAAGAAGTTGGAAAAGAACTGGATCTACTGGAACAACAAGCTAATTTCAATGAAGTCCAACAAGTGGAAAATGATTTGAATGTTGTTTTAAGCTCAGATAGTGGCCAAGAAAGAATTCCCTTATTGCATTCAATCCAAAATAATTCACCACAGGTGCTACCCAACAGTTTGTCGTTGAAGCTTCCTTGTTGTAAGAAAATGGGAGGACAAGGTAGAACACTTCCACAAGGTCAACAAGGAATCCCATGAACTTCTACCTGAGTTGGGCCCTTCATTTGAAGGATCTAAAGAAGAAATATCTCAATCTAGAAGTGGAAGCAAGCTAGAATAAGAAGGCAAAGAAAAAGACGAAAAACAAGCCAACCCAGACACGATGGAAGATCTTAAGACTCGACTCGGGATGAGTCAAGCATTGTGGTCGAGGCCTGTTGGGACCTTCATTTTGTTGAATATAACTTGCGCAATCTAACTCAGAGCTAGAAAACCGAGCAAATGAAGGAAAATAAGGATGGGAAAAGCGAATGCGCAACAAGAAGCAATTAGAACAGAAAATAGTTGGAAGGAAAATGCAACACCAATTTTGAAGAAATACATTGCAACAGAATCAAGAAGAAGAGAGAACTCCCAATTTCTCAGCCAACAAGCTTGGATCATATTGTATACATAATCCATATGATTGTAATAGGGGAATCTAGTTATTTCTTTTGTTAATCGAGTTGAATAATGAGAACTGGGTTTTGGAACTAGATTGTAAAATGTAAGGGAAAAAATTCAAGTACTACTATAGAGGTAGTGAGAGAAAGAGGTTGATATAACCTTGTCTAATACTGTTAGAGAATCACCTGCTGATTATATTTGGCATGACTATTTCTATATCCGACTGAAGCTTCTCATGTATCGTGAGAAGAGATCTGATATAATATAATATAGTTGGAGACCCAATTAAAAATAAAATATCTTGTGTACTTCACCTTCTGATTCCATAGAATGTTATGTTGTGTTATATTTTATGTCCGATATTATAGATTCCATATGAATGTCTATGAAACGTTTTTTCTCCCTTATGGGTTAGGAGATGTTCGAGACTGCAACAAGTTTAAGCTATCTTACACAAGACTAATATGAATCTTGATACCTCGGGGATCTGACTAAGTGTTCTTCTTACCCTTCCCTATATTACTTGTCTCAGTTGTTCCTCGGGTGATATTTCTTCCCTTGTGGGAATATCAAAATTCCATCACACTAGACTACATCAATACCTTTTGTTGGTAACCTGAAGAGGACCCTCACCTGACAACTTTGTGCCAACATGTAGCTTCCTCTAGAAGTATCCACTTAACCACTTTGTCCACTTAGTCACTTTGTCCACTTAAGAAACTTTGTCCACTTAGCCACTTTGTCCACTTAACCACTTTGTCCACTTAACCACTTTATCCACAAATAATAAAATCTCCACTTCTAGTTGCAACTAATGTATTTTTAATTGTTTTCTTGTTGCAACCACTTAACCCATGAATAACCAATTTGACTGGTCAACTTCTTCTAGGATCTTCTAGAATAATGATGCAGGAGAATCGTTGGCAAGTGCACAGAGGTGGGAGCACTCAACATGTGAGAGTTCTTCTATAACCTCAACGTGATTAGTTACAACCGATTTTATAATCTTCCTCCAATCAGCGTCGGAATTCACCTTTTGAGGCACGCTTGAACCAGTGTCGAATTTTACCCTTCGAGGAAAATTTTGAAATTGTAAACAGAGCATAAGTTTCCACTTCAGCTTTGGAATGCGACCGATATAAGGTAGCATAAGATGAATTTTAGAGTAGACAAGTAGTCAAGGGAAACCCTAGAAACATTTTTGAATTAAGTATAAGTTTGTACGCATATAGGAGAGAGTTGCAAATATAGAGAAAATTTGTTGGAAGAGAGAACTGCAGTTTGAGCAGGAGATCTTAGCTTTTGAGTTACTGTGATCTGAATGTATTTTGTAGCCATTGGGAACTTGTGAATATAATAGAATGGAAAATTAATCCAAATGTATGTTGTACAGTTGTGTTTACATTTGCCTGTCTTTTTTGTTATTCTTGTGTCCCAGAAACAAGTGAATGAAACAGTGACTATGAGTTTGCCAGTTTCACCTGTTTCTGTTCATTGAAGCTTTGCAAGGTGTGCATCGAGCGAAGAGAGAACACCAAGAGATCAAGAGGAATATCTCTATGAGAAACCCCTAGGATCCGAATCATCGAATCCCTTAGACGCAAGGAGTGCGCGGGAATTTGAGGCCTACATGAGGTAAAGTTCAGGAGGAATAACATTTTAGAGAAGAATTATCGAGACCCAGAAAAACCCATCTCCCTGGAAGAAGTGAACATCGAGTCTTCAAGGACTTAGAAATTCTTCTAAGTCTGAAGTGAGTAAAAGCTCAGGAGGAAGAACGCCTTCGAGCGTTGGATCGTGACGAAATTTTCTGCAGACCATCCAATTTGAGGGAGAAGCACAAGCTTTAACATTGTGTAGATCCAGGAGGGGAGATCTCAGAGATCTAAACGAATGTTGGATAACTCTTGAGGAGAGTCGTGAAATATCGCCAACCATTGGATCAAGTGGACTTATCAAGAGGTCAGCGTCGAGGAAGAGATCTGAGCCATAGATATTAGGTACTATCGTGAGCCGTCGATCGAATGCCAAGGCATTTCCATGTTTCGGCAGTTCAGAATTTTGGTATTTTGGCAACCGAGAGTTCCAAGGAACATGGATACGACAGAGGTCCTTGTCTCTCGAAAACCCAAATCGTGAAATAGGGAACTAGCGAGATCGAACGTGGGTCATATATCTCAGGGGCTATTGTGAGATGTTGATCGAATGCCAAGCTATTTCGATGTTTTGACCTTTCATCATTTCGGTATTTCGACAACCAGGAATCCCAAGGAATAGAGATATCCCCTGCGTTCTGATTTTGCGAAACGCTAAAACCTGAAGGGATAGGTGCTGGGGCATTTCGACATTTTTCCATTTCGGCATTTCATCCACCAGGGGTTCAAAAGGGGAAAGGAGGGAACCTTGCATCGCAATTCCCCAAATTGTGAAACCCTGAAAGAGCCAATGCCAAGCTAGTTCGGCGTTTCGTGAACCGAGATTTCGAAAGACAGAGAATAGGGGAGCGCTTGCATCGTGATTCCGTAAATCATGAAAGTCGATCGCGCTTTGGCATTAAGTTCATGGACATAGACTGGTGTTCAGGTGGATGGAGACTAAGGGAGCAGCCAAAACCCGTTAAGCCCTTTTCGGCATTTCAGGACCCGGAAGGTTGAAGGACCAAGAACCATTTGCCACTGGAATCGCAAATTCTGAAATCTCGAAAGGCAGACCGTGGTCACAGGTAGATTTCATCATTTCATGGTTCGGGTGTTCGAGAGACTAGGAGTCAGGAGACACGGAGTCCCGACTCGCGAAATCGCAAAGCCCCGAAACACGAAAAGGAGGTGCATGTAGTTTTTCTCAAGACGTATGCCAGAGGACGAAGGGACCTGTGGATTCATCCAAAGGGTTCCAACAAGATCCCGAAGAGCCATTTCAGCTTAGGGAAGAGAACGATCAAGAGACCGAAAGGTCGCAGAACCCAGCTGGGGTAGGGGCTCTACATCAAATAAGTTGACTTCTTTGACCATCTAGGGGATTCTAGATAACTCATGAGGGTTCTTGAACTTCACATGGCCATAAATATCTAACCGTGAGGAGTTATGTGAAGTTCCACATATCACCAAAAGAACATGACATATACTATCGATATGGAATATTTTCTCCTATAAACTCATTGATATTCATTAAATAATTCCTTAATCAAACTTGGGTTCCCTAACCACACTATTGGGATACTAAACCACCTAACCATTTCGACTTCACAAAGCATCTTCCCATGAAGGATTTCACCATAAGGGGACCACTTTGAGAAATTTATCCAAGAACGTCTTCCCATGAGGGTTTTAACCATAAGGGTACCACTTTGGAGTTTATGCATTTGGATCTTCCTATCAACCATGGCATGAAATAAATGATACAACTCCCTTTAATATCAACACATCATTATGACACCACTTGACATCAACCCTTTGACAATAATTACATCAATGACTATATAACTAATAATCAATATATCAATGATACAAACACATCACTATGAAAATACTTGATATGAACCTTTTGACATCAATCATTTGACATCAATGACAACATAGTACAATTTCTTCCCCTCAACCTATGCAACCTAAGGAATTGGGATCCCCCTTCACTACACATACTCCCTTAGTATTCCCTCTTCCCTCCATAGTTCTAACACAAGGTTGGATATGAATATCTAATGCTAGGGGCTCCATGGATGCTAACATCCCTAAGAAAATTAACAAAATAGTCCATTGTTCAAGGGAAATTCAGTCACACATAAATATCCCTCTCTACAGGCCTAAAAAAACTACTTTCTCATGCAACAACAATGCCAACAAGATTCCCACAACACCTATTGTGGATTCCCTCAAACTTCAATGGTATCTACTCCCTTGCTGCTCCAAAAAATTCATATAAAAATTACCCACAATGTTAACTCAAATTTCTCTTTTACCCATGAGAGTTGACTCACATTCCCCAAGGTTGATTGTACTTATCCCCCATGCTCTCATAACTATGGGATGCGACTTTTTCCACCAACCCCTCTTACTTTTGTTTGATTATTGGGCTCTCATACACTCAAAAGGAAGATGCAAGGTTCACTCAAATTATTAATTTTAGGAAAGTGGATTGGAATTAATTTCCATGAATAATCCCCCCGCCCCCTTGGGCCCCTTCTTTAGACATTCCTAGAAATCCCCATCTCTCGTGGAAACGTATACCCCAATTACTCTATATGTTTCCACTCATAGTGAATACAACATCTATATTATTATTATGATCATATACAATGTTTACAAGTTACATATTCATGCTCTCAACCATACATCATATTTAATTACACATCATTAAAATGAGGATTATAAATGGGCATGTTACAAACCATGACCCTTATAAAAAAAATATCACCTTGAATCATTAAAATAATCAACCCATAAAGTTTCTATTACCACTTTCCATGAACTGATTTAACTTATAATTCCTACAACCACTAGACCCTATCAGGCCTCACACCATATAAGTTGAACCACTAAACCCGTAACCTATAACCATTACAAACCAATATTTATAATTCATATAACTCTTATAATCACTAAAATAAAACCATCACCTGATATCATATAACACTTTTAACCCTTATATCCACTAAACCTAACCTCTAAAAATTAACAAATGTAACTACTAATCCTTATCACCCTAAACCTAGATAACTCTGAAAATTAATCCTTGTCACCCTCTTATCCCATGAGATGTTCCATGATGTTTGTGGAATTATTTTGACGCACCCCAATAGGTAATAATTAGGACGAGCCTTAAATCCATGCTTGTAATAACAAAAATTATGAAAAAATATCACTCTAGATATTGAAGATTTCATCCCCAAGAGGTATTTGTCCACGAGTGTTTCAGACAATTGAGTTTAAATATGGTAAAAGTGATGGATTAGCATAAATTCACAATAAAAATATGAGGCATTACAAGAATGAATCTCATAGTTTATGGAAACGATTTGAGGAATTAATAATTTAGTAGTTCTAACAGATATACCATAGCATTAAAACATGCATCACACAATAGACATCTTCAAATATTTAATTACATGGAGGTACCCTCTACACATCATTAAACATAAGGAGAAATTAAGAGAAGTGGTCGTTTCTAAGAGGAAATCACTTCAATATCATAAGCATACAACACAATTACATTGAACATTCTATATAACTTGTTTCTTGAGTTTTTATTAATGGGTATCTGATACAAGGGATGAACTTTTCCCTACAATTTGAGTGGACCTTTTTGTGATTGTTTACTTTTTTGAGAACCTTATCCCTTTTATATAACTCAAAATTCTTCTATTTTTCTTTCTAGGGAAGGAAACTTATCATCATAACATGAAATAAACTCCTTTAAGGAGTCATCATATATATATATATATATATATATTCTTGAAATTATAGAATCTTTTTGGTTTACTCTTCAGAGAATCTTTCTTCAAAATATGGACTTTTAATAATGGATTTTCCAAGGAAATCATTTTCAAAAATATTGGATGGTCCTTTGGTTTTATGAAGGAGATCTTATTTCCAAATATTGGATGGTTCTTTGGTTTTAAAGAAGTTGGAACAAGTGAATTTTGTTTTGAACTCCAATAATGTATCTTCAAGACTACCTAATGTTCCTTAATTGAGGTTTTCAAGAACGTAATTCATATTAATTCACGATCATTTGTATGATTCCATATTTTAGAGTTTAATTAGTTCTTGATATATAGAATATTGTTCTTTTGGACTTATATGCATGCAATTTAAAATCCCATCAAGTCTTCTAATGAAAACCCTTATACAAAGATACACAAAATTTATATACATATGTACAAATTCTTATATACAGGTGTACTTATCAAGAACATCATATAATTTAATATAAATAAATAACTATATCTATATAGATTTGTATCCACAAAGTCTGGAGTCTTCTTTCAACAAATATTTTTCCTCCCCTTTTAAAATATTCTGAACCTAGAATCAACTATGAATTTGCAATATGAAGTAAAAGTATATTATAAAATCCATCAAATAACTTTACATGATCATTTATTTGGATCTCAAAAAATATTTTGTTAGAAAATACATTTGAAATCACATCTTTTAGACTCAAAGTCTGATAAATCACTAATGTAATGCCCCAAAATAGTTATCTGTGGGATAAATTTATAATAATATCCAAAATGTGACAAGTTTAACAATCTCCAAAACAAGAGGGATGAAAAAACATCAACAATATCTCAATGAAAATTATAAATTGAAGTAAACTACATTTTCCTTTTTACAAGAAGGGATTTTTCTCCTATAGACCTAGAACAACATGAAAAATGAATAGAAGAATTCAGAGAGAGAGATGTTCATGAGACCTATATCTTCATGTTTTCCAAACATACATGGAAGACCTGATGGAAAGAATCAAGAAGAAATAAATATGAGGAGGAAATTTAAGCAACACAACTCGCATAATCTTGGAAAGACAAAACTTTCTCCTAGAGAGCTCTTCAACATTGTAAAAATCTCTGGACTGCCAACAATAACTGTAAAAAGTCCTACACTTCTTTAAATGAATGTCACCCCTTTTATAATATACTCTTCGTATTCTTGAAACTTATTTTTAGTTATGGTTTTATTTTACCTTCATATATCTATTCCATCAACTAGGACCCATTTTAGAAGCTCAAAATTTTCTTTTACTAACAATTTTCCAAAAATAATTAGCTACTAAGATAGAAAATAGTTCTAAGTGTAATTTGATTTTTAGGGTGTGATAATCATGATTTCATCCATGGAAACCAATTACAAAGTATTATTATTGTCTCTAGATTCCCAACGAGATCTCATCTTCTCAATTTGGACATCAATATCAAATGTTCTAGCCTCCAGAAGATAGAGACTCAACCATCGTTCATTTACCCATGTGAAACCATCCCTATTAGCCTTTCATGACGAAGAAATGAAATATTGAAGTTGATTTAAAAAAATTTGGGTGTTCATGATCAATAGGTGAAAGGCATATTGTCACTTTCAAAACCAAAAAAAAAAAGTGTTGTTCATTTATAAAATATATAAGTTTAAAAATGCACACCAATCACTTAGTTGATGAGTGATAAAAAAATGGATCAACACCTTTATATCATATTTATACTCTATAATATATCCTCCTAATATTTAATGATATTTTCATTATCAAACCTATATCTTTGCACTTCTCTCTTAAATATTCTCATAGTTATAGACTCATACCTACCTCTTCTTCCATTAGAGTTTGTCTTAACATTTCCCATGCTGACATGTAGACCTCTGACTTCCTTCTCATGGTTGTAATATCCTTGGGCATGTTACATAAATCTAGGCCTCATATAAGAACCAAAATTATTTTCTTGTACCTTTAATTATTCAAGAAATGTGCATGCAATTATTATTGTTAGAACATGCATACCATAAAACATTTAATCAATTAGATTACAGGTTATTACTCATCTCAATTCCTGAAAAAAAAATGCACTAAGTCAAAATATTATTTGTTAGACACATTCTGTAATATCCCCAAGGATGAGCCCTGTTGTAATCATTTTTATAAATTGTAAATCATGTTTTATAGGTTGGTGAGACAAGTTAATATAAGATGGTAAGGCTTATGAGTTTATTAGTCCAGAAAGCCTAAGTGTTAAGGCTGAGAGCCTGTTTTTGTATATGTAATTATGCTGAACATTAATAAAAATATAAACACTGCTACGTGCAGACCGGCCACGATGAATGAGTGATGGGGGACTAATATTCCACAGAGTGGGTAAAGGATTGGTTGGTTGGAAGGTTGGAAAGAGAGGGTAAGTGTTGAGCCTAGGGGATTAAGTCCTTGGGAATAATATTTTAATAGTATTCCAAAAGCCATGTGAAATATATGTTTTTTTCTAAGTTCTTGGAGAGGAATGAATGTTGATGGAGTGCATGCAGATTCATGGGTGACATGTGTCGACCTAGGCACATGCAGTTAAAAACTACAAAAGTCATCTATGGAGGGGGTTTCTCCTCATTCCATCATCCTTTGCGTCTGATTTCGGATACCCTCACGCAGCTTTGAGAACCATAAAACCGAGACGTCTTCTTGAAGACCAAAACATCATTCCGTCTGATTTTGTTATTGGTCTTCATCTATCCTTGACATACCTATGCACCATTGAGAGAACTGGTCAGGAGGGGAAAGTTGACTTGTGAGTTCAAGAACCCAGTCTATCCATCATTGCAGAGCTGAATTTGACCCTAATCTGTTTGTAGGTTGTTTTTTTTTGTTTTCGTGAGTGGGGTTGTGTTGTGGTTATCCTCACCGTCTGAAAATTGAGTCAGAAGGGGATGAAAAATTGGGTTGTAAGGCCCTTAGTTAAAGAGGTAGTTTGTCATACCTATGAGAAGCTATTTCCAGGTGAAAGAGTTTGTTGGGAAGTGGTATTCTTCTAAAGAGAGTCAAACACCAGCTACAGAGCTCTAAGACTTTCTGATCCGACCTGTTGCCGAGACCCAGAGAGGGAGGTGAAGCACTGATGGACTGTTCTTGTAAAAGTGTAACTCCCAGGCAGAACAGGCATGTGGGGAATGAGGGTCTATGAGTAGTGGGCGTAAGAAGGCACCCTGGGAAGAACCCTTCTGATTATTCTGTGCAATTTTCCCTGTAACCTCAGCCTAGACTATGATTCCTTGCCTTGGGTGGAGCTTAGTCCCAACTCGGGGGTGACCCACTGCTGAGTGTGATGAGTAGCGTGGTCGAAGGTTGGGAGGTTCGTGGAAGGCCTGCACATGGTTGGTGGAATTACGCCAGTAATAAAAGATAACTCTTAATTTTGTACTTAATTTATAAGTATATGCATGTATGTGATTTTTGAAATATTATCATGTATTCCACTATAATCATGAATTATTGTTAATCCCATTAAACCTGCATGTTAGTCGTAATTATGTGATTACTCTGTTTGGTTTAGTTAAATGTGTTTAATATGACTTAATTCATGTTATATATATAAGTATGAGAATGTTGTTTCCGCATAGTAGCGTTTTCCCGGTCGTGGGGTTGACGGTCGGGGATGTTACAGTATGGTATCGGAGCATGGTTTACAATACTGAACTTGAATGGGCTCGATAAGTGGTCATTGGACCTGAAGTTTAGGTGGGAATCATGTTTGGAAGAATCGATTTTTTGACCTTTGAATGTTCCATAGTTCCAAGGAGTCACTTGGTTCTGTTACAAAGCTCAGGAGGTGTAGCGGTATTATAGAACCCACAGTCGGTGTGGTATATGGCCACAGGGAGAGAGAGAGCTTAATGCATGAAGTGTTGGAGCTGTTGGATCTGATCGGGAGGAAAGGATATCCCTTATGACTGTTAGATCCAGAGAAGGTACCGGAAGGATATCCGAGAAGCCTTTCGGGAGTTCAGCTGTCGAGAAAAAGAAGGGAGTGTTGAGACACAGAAACCTGAAAACCCGAGAAAATCTACACCGTATATCTGGGAGGAGGGCTCGATCGTTAGATCTTGTGGAGTTGTGCTCGAGTTAGTTGTGAGAACCTTTCAGATTTCGCAAATTTGGGAGATGGGAAGTGAGGAGAGGTGAACACCTTCGAAACCCGAAACCCTGAGATCTCAAAATGATCTACACCGTAGATCGTAGGAGAGGATCTTGATCATTGGATCAAGTAGATGAATAGACCGTAATTTTAGAATTTCTGCAAACGAAAGTTTGAAATGTGTGGATGCATGAACTCCTGATGCCCAAAACTCTGAAATGAAAAGTGAAAGTGGTGGGACCCTATGATGTCGCCAGAAGTGATGTGGACCTTCTTAATGACACCATGTGTCACTACCTTTGTTGGTGACAACTGTGTTGTGGGCCCAGGGGGAGAGAGGTTGGAAGTTTGGGAGTCAGGAGTTGGAGAGGGAAGTGAGTGCGAGAACCTCTGGGACCAAAACCTCGAAACCCAAAACCCTAAAGCCCCGAAATCCTGAAACCCAAAGTTTTGTTTGGAGAGCCTTGTAGAACCTAGCAGTTTAGAGTTTGATCATGGCTCATGAATGCATGAGTTGAGGACTAAGAAAATGAGAGCTATCGCCTGGAAATTGCAGAGCCAAATAGAGCTCAGAAAATTCATGGAATCGAAACATTTTCTTATGCGTGTTGGTTTTTTGAAGTTTGACTGCATGTTGTGTGTGCAGAGTTCAATGAGTGTCAGGACAACCACAAATTGGCGCTGAGTATAGAAATGGAAGAGGTGCGGATTGCCTCCAATTCAAAGAATGAAAGAGAAGGAAGGGATGTCAAATTGGGATTCAAAGGATCGAACTCCAATGGGAACATATGAGAATTGGATAAGGAAGGGCATATAACGAAAATCATTGAAATATTGTAGAAATATGCCCAGGATCAGTGAGATGATAGCCAAAATCTCACGAGGGTCAGGGATTAGCAGGGTGAATTCAACTTAAAGATGTTGAAGAGCCTGGAAAGAATAGAAAGGAAATTGGCAAAGGAGAGTGACACAAGAAAAATAGGGAGTCACAGGATCCCTGAGAGAAAAAGAAGACCGAGGAGTGGTAGTAGACATCGTCGTCGCTCCCCAAAGAATTCTAGTAAGGAAGGAGACAGTAGTTCAAGCCCATCCCCTACCAGAAAACACCGAATATTTGGAGTGGATGAATTGAAATGGGAGATGAACAAGATTAAGCCTCCTACGTTTGATGGAGAACATAAGAAGGAGGAAGATGTCAAAACATGGTTTCTTGGCATGAGGAAATATTTCCAACTGCAGAATTATTCCTCTCATGCAGAAGGAAGAATTATGATGTATCAACTAAAAGGAAAAGCATCCATGTGGTGGGATCATATTGTGCAGGTGAAACACATTAGAGAAAAATATATCACTTGGAAGGAATTCAAGAGGTATTTTGGGAGGAAATACTTGACTAAAAGATACTATGACAGAAAGATCAAGGAGTTCTTTGAACTCAAGCTGGGAAGGATGACCATTGATGAATATGAACAAAGGCTTTTGGAATTATCGAAGTGTGTTCCATTCATAAAAGATGAGGTTGTTAGGATTCATAGGTATCTGAGTGGACTGCCACCTCCCATTGGTGACAAGATTCAATATGATGATCCTAAGACTATGGAAGAAACAATAAGAAGAGAGAAATGCTTATATGAACAACAAAGAGAAAATACTACCTTTCGGAAGGCTTGGGATGACCAAAAGAAGTTTAAGAAAGAACAAAGGCAGAAGGGAAACAAACCTCCCTTTTTTAGAAATAGTCCTCAAGGACAACCATCATTTAGAGAGTCGAGAATGGATGAAGTGGAGGAACAAAGGCTGATACATATGCCCATTCAGTGTTGGGGTTATAAAGAGAACCACAAGTACAGAGATTGTCCCCATAAAAATGGAAAAACAAGAGTTGTCCATAATGTTCAACAAGATGAAACAGTGGAGGACATGGGCAGTAGAATGCCAAGGATCTATGCGGCCCTAGAAAACAAGCAAGCTAAATTTCAGTCGCACATGATTGAACTGGAAGGTATGATTAACAACCAACCATTTACTATTTTAATTGATTCAGAGGCTAGCCATAGTTATGTAGATCCTAGGGTGGTGGAAAGTTTGCATTTATCAAGAATCAAACATGAAAAGTATTGGTTAGTGTAGTTGGCTACAGGAATCAAGAGGAAAGTCATTGAGTTGGTTAAGTCCTATCCTATGGAGATGAAGGGATTGAGCATGAAGGTTGAATTGAATACTCTACCTTTAGGCTCTTATGACTGTTTAATTGCGATGGACTGGTTGGACCAGAACCATGCCCTCCTGGACTGTTGTAACAAGGAATTTACTTGCCTGGATGAGGAGGGGAATCATAAAACAATCCAAGGAATTCCCAGAGCTGTTGTTGTTAGAGAAATATCAACAATGCAGCTGAAAAAGTGCTACATGAAAGGTTGTCAATTGTTTGTAGCCCATGTGGAGGAAGCATCCAGAAATGATGTCTCAAATATTGGAGACCATGCAGTACTAAAATAGTTTGAAGAATTATTTCAGAAGGTACCTGGACTACCTTTGAAGAGAGATATCAATATCTCTATAAATTGGATGCTTGGAGTAGCTCGAGTGTCGAAATCTCCTTATAGAATGAGTACGCCAGAGCTAAAAGAATTTCAATTGTAGCTTGAAGAGATTCTAAAGAATGGTTACATTCACCCAAGCATGTCACCTTGGGGTGCTCAAGTCCTTTTCATGAAGAAGAAGGATGGGAAATTGAGGCTGTGCATTGATTTCAGACAGTTGAACAAAGTAACTATTAAGAACAAGTATCCTCTGCCGAGGATCGACAATCTTTTCGATCTGTTGAAAGGTGCGAAAATGTTTTTGAAGATAGATCTCAGATCGGGATATCACCAGGTAAGAATAAAGGATGAAGACATTAGGAAGATTGCCTTTAGAACAAGGTATGATCATTACAAGTTGATAGTGGTACCGTTTGGGCTGTCGAACGCACCTGTTGTTTTTATGTGTTTGATGAATGGTGTATTCAGGGACTATCTAGACAAGTTTGTCATAGTCTTCCTGGATGAAATTATGGTTTACTCCAACTCATAGGAAGAGCATGAAAAACACCTTAGGATGGTGCTGCAAGTGTTGAGAAAACACCAGTTGTATGCCAAGTTGAGAAAATGCTCGTTTTATCAAAGGCAGATCCATTACTTGGGGCACATTATTTTAGAAGAAGGGATTGCCATGGATCCTAAGAAGGTTGAGGCCATCAAAGAATGGTCAGTGCCAAGGAATGTGGCCGAAGTTAGATACTTTATGGGTATAGCGGGCTATTACACAAGGTTTATCATAGGGCTCTCAAATATAGCTCACCCTATCACTTCCTTGCAAACGAAGGAGAAAAGGTTTCAACGGACTGAAGAGTGTGAGAAAATTTTTCAGCGATTGAAGCAACTATTAACCAACGCTCCAATATTGACGATTGCAGATCCAAATGTGGATTTCGTGGTGTGCACAGATGCGTGTAAAGAAGGGTTGGGAGGAGTTCTAAGTCAGAATGGTTTCATAATATTTTATGAGTCCAGGAAGCTGAAAGAGCACGAAAATAATTATGCCACTCACGATTTGGAGTTGGCAAAAATCGTTCACGCTCTAAGGAAATGGAAACATTACCTCATGGGAAGGAGATTTGAATTGAGAACAAACCACAATGGTTTGAAATACTTGTTTGAGCAACCTACCTTAAATTCCAGGTAGAGTAGGTGGTTGGAGTTTTTGTGTGAACATGATTTTGATATCAAGCATATCAAAGGGAAGGAAAACAAGGTAGTTGATGCACTCAACAAAAAGGTGCACAACTTACATGCTTAAGCCATTAGCATGTACATGACTGATATTAAGGATAGAATTTTGGAAGCTACAAATGAAGATTTGTAGTACAGAGACTTGGTAGCAAAGCTAAAACAGAGTGAGAGACCACAAAAAGAGGAAAATTACACCTTGGAAGCTGATGGAATACTTCTGTACAAAAACAGAGTGTATATACCCAATCTCTAGGGTTTGAAACTTGCGATTCCAAGAGAAATGCATAACATGACTTATGTTGGGCACCCTAGATATCATAAGACTGTGGCAGTAGTCAGGAGCCCTTACTTTTGTCCAGGTATGAAGAAAGAGATCACTAAATATATCGCCAGATGTATGGAATTCTAGAAGGTTAAAGTTGAGCATAGGCACCCAGCAGGGTTGCTACAACCTTTGCCCATTCCTGAATGGAAGTGGGAAGTGGTGACAATGGATTTTATTATAGGATTTCCTAGAAAATGCAAGCTGCATGATTCGATCATGGTAGTGGTGGACAATATTACAAAAGATGCCCATTTCATTCCACTGAAAACTAATCACAAGGTAGTAGATGTTGCTGATATTTCATGAAGGAAGTGGCACGATTGCACGAAATTCCTAAAACAATTGTGTCCGACAGAGAGCCGAAATTCACCTCAAATTTATGGAAAGGATTGTTCAAAGGATTCAGAACGAATATGAACTTTAGTAAATCTTATCATCCTGAGTTTGATGGACAGACAGAGAGGGTGAACATAGTGATAGAAGAGATACTGAGAATGTATGTGATGGACAAACCATCAAAATGGGAATACTGCCTACACTTGGTAGAATTTGCTTACAACAATGGGTATCAAGCATCATTGAATATGAGCCCATTTGAAGCACTTTATGGAAGAAAGTGAAATACTCCAGTAAGTTGGGATAATCCAGCTAACAGGGTAGTAATTGGGCCAGAGTTGCTCAAGGAAATGGAAGAGAAAATGCTTAAAATTAAGCAGAATTTAAAAGTTGCCCAAGATAGGAAGGAAAGTTATGCTGACAAAAATAGAACCCACAAAGAATTCAAAGTGGGTGATCATGTTTTCCTAGAAGTAAAAGGTAATAGAAGTTCCCCAAAGTTGGGAAACTGTGCCAAGTTGGCAGCCAGATTTTGTGGGCCATTTGAAATCCTAGAAAGGATTGGGCCAGTTGCATATATGCTTGCATTACCTACATCCATGATTGTACATAATGTGTTTCATGTTTCATTTCTTAAGAAATATATACCTGATGCTAATCATGTTATCGATGGGAATTTGATTCAGGTGGAGCAAGAAGGTATCCTGCAAGTGCATCCTGTGTGCATATTGGACAGGAAAAGAAAACAACTCCAGAATCGATCTATAGGGATTGTAAAGGTCCAATGGACCTAGTACGATCCTGGGGATGCGACATGGGAGCATGAGGATTCTATGCAGGAACAATACCTACATCTTTTTGAATATTTTGGAAATCTTGTTGATGTTGTGTGAAAGTTGCACTGAGGACAGTGAAAAAATATGGGGAGGGGATTGTAATATCCCCAAGGATGAGCCTTGTTGTAATCATGTTTATGAATTGTAAATAATGTTTTATAGGTTGGTGAGACCAGTTAATATAAGATGGTTAGGCTTATGAGTTTATTAGGACAGAGAGCCTAAGTGTTAAGGTCGGGAGCTTGTTTTTGTTTATGTAATTATGTAGAACATTCATAAAAATATAAACACCGTTGTGTGAATATCGACCACAATGAATGAGTGATGGGAGAATAAGATTCCACAGAGTGGGTAAGGGATTGGGGGGATGGAGGGTTGGAAAGAGAGGCTAAGTGTTGAGCCTAGGGGCTTAAGTCCTTGGGAACAATATTTTAATATTATTCCAAAAGCCATGTGAAATATATGTTTTGTCCTAAGTTATTGGAGAGGAACGCATGCTGATGGAGTGCATCCAGCTTCATGGGTGACATGTGTCGACCCATGCACATGCATTTAAAAACTGGAGAAGTCATCCGTGGAGGGGGTCACTCCTCATTCCATCATCCTTTGCGTCTGATTTCGAATACCCTCACACAGCTCTGAGAACCAGAAAACTGAGACGTCTTCCTGAAGACCAAAACATCATCCATTTGATTCCGTTATTGGTCTATGTCTGTCCTTGACATACCTATGCACCGTTGAGAGAACTGGTCAGGAGGGGAAAGTCGACTTGTGAGTTCAAGAACCTAGTCTATCCGCCATTGTAGAGATGAATCGATACCTGATCTGTCTGTAGGTGGTTGTTTTTTGTTTTCCTGAGTGGGGTTGTGTTGTGGTTATACTCACCGTGCATAAATTGAGTCAGAAGGGACTAAATAACTGGGTTGTAAGGCCCTTAGTTGAAGAGGTAGTTTGTCAGGCTTGTGAGAAGTTATTTCCAGGTGAAGGAGTCTGTTGGGAAGTGGTATTATTCCAGAGAGAGTCTAGCACCAACTAACGGAGCTCTAAGACTTCCTGATCTGACATTTTTCAGAGACCCAAAGAGGGAGGTGAAGCACTGATGGACTTTTCTTGTGAAGGTGTATACTCCCGGGCAGAACATGAATGTGGGGAATGAGAGTCCGTGAGTAGTGGGCGTAAGAAGGCATCCTGGGAAGAACCCTTCTGGTTATTTTATGCATTTTTCCCTGTAGCCTCAATGTAAGTTTTAAACTTGTGAAGTAAAGAAATGCATATATATTCTTAAGAAATACATAAATTAATCAATGGCTCATACATAGAGTACACAAAGATTTTATACTAGAAACCCTCAACTGGGAAAACCTTTCTTATTTTCATTATATCGAATTTCACCATTCACCATACAATATATACAATGTTTTTAGGTATTCCGTAGATACCAAAACCCTAATCCATGAATCCATGATTAATTTAGAAATCCGCTAAAAATAACAAAGAACCGCCCAAAAAAAAAAAAAATCAGGGCACTGCCCCAAACGCTGCGCATAACCAGGGGGGGCATACCTCCCCCCCCCGAGGACCCCCATAGGTGAAGGTATTATTAGACGTAGTTGTCATATCTGACATTCCCACACACACACACACATGCAAAGAATATAACACATACCCAACACTTAGCCTAGACTAGGATTCCTTGCCTTGGGTGGAGCTTAGTCCGAGCTCGGGGGTGACCCACTGCTGAGCATGATGAGCAGCGTGGTCTAAGGATGGGAGGTTCATGGAAGGTCTGCACGTGGTTGGTGGAATTATGCCAATAATAAAATATAAGTGTTAATTTTGTACTTAATTTATAAGTATATGCATGTCTATGATCCTTGCAATATTTTCATGTATTCCACTGTAATCATGAATTACTGTTAATCCAATTAAACCTGCATGCTAGTCGTAATTCTATGATTACTCTGTTTGGTTTAGTTAAATGTGTGTAATATGACTTAATTCATGTTATATATATATAAGTATGAGAATGTTGTTTCCACACAGTAGCGGTTTCCTAGTCGTGGGATTGACAACTGGGGATGTTACACATTCCTCTCTAATATATCTCTCCAAATACTATACTCGTCCCTCATTTGGAGTAGTGATTGAAAATTTAAAACATTCACGAGTTCCTATTTCCAATCATTCCTCTATTTGTACAATTGCATAAATTAATTTATTAATTTATGATAAATTTTAGTACCCAAGTCAAAATTCTAGATCGATAGATGGTTTCTCCTAGTCAATAACTTTTTAATGACTATTCAATTTTCCAAATCACAGCTACGAACTGAAATTTTTGGTTTCAGGAAGTTTAAATTGTTTCTGAATTTTACCCCTATAATGTGTCCTTTATCTCTTACTGCACATTTTTTGATACTCAGATTCCAAATTTGACTCCATGGTTGAATTTTTTGGTTCATGAGCTTTCCATATACTATTCATGTGCCCCAAACTGACTTTGACACGATGAGTTATTCCTTCTAAAATAAAAATGGTTTCAAAAATATGCCTTGTACTATTTCAATTGTAACTTTCTCATATGATCTATGTTCTCCAATCAGAATAGCTTGCTAGAAATATCTCACTAAGGTATACCATTTTAGGATGTGGAAACAATGTGTACCAAATATGCTCTGAGTTCTGTTGGTGTCAACTACCTAAAAATGTCGTTTAGGGCCTCAAAATGCCCCTGCAAGTTGATGAGCTTTAAAAATCTTAAAATTTCATAGAAAATTGATTGTTTTACTATTATGACCTTCTAATTGGAGCCATCAATTTGGAAATTAGGAGTAATCTCATCAATTGATTCATTAAAAATTGTCTAGGCTTTTAGATGAATCTCCATCATTGATAACCGCTCGAACTCAATCTACATGGTTGATATTCCAACTTCCAAAACCCCATCGATGATCAGAATTTGACTATTTCCGTTGGAAAACAAAAACACTTCACTGATTTTTCTACCCGGACCATCAAAGATTGGTGATTTTCGTTGGAAAACAAAAAAAAAATGACCATAAATTTTTTCAAAGCGCGATTGCTTCATTGGTGATCGATGATTGAATATTTCCTTTGTGAACTAACTTATTCACATATTTCCCCAAACCTTGATCATCGACAATTAGTCATTTCTTGGATGATGTGGAAACTACGGTAATGTGGCATGACACATGGATGTTGATGTAGAAATCTAGATGATGTGGCATGACATCTGGATAATATCATGGAATAACGCATGGATGTTGACGTGGAAAGACACAACATACATGTATTTCATTTTCATCAACGATCGAAAAATTCACTTGTATGAACCAAACATATCCCTAATTTCATCATCTTGACCATCATTAATTGACGATTTCCTTTGGTTGAACCAAATAATTTTCCAATCTCGTTGATATGACCATTGACCATTGTTGATTTCTCTTGGGAAACCAACTTTTCCCATGAATTTCATTAAATTATGATACTTCAATTTTTTTTTACTAAGATCAGGATGAATCTGGGTCATTGATCTCCCATTCAAAAATCATCTTAACCATCGATCTATCATGCTTCACCTAAATCTACCAATGAATCTCGACCATCGATCTACTTCCTTTTGAAAAAATCCAAAAAATTATCCATATCATCGATCTACTTCCTTTAACTAAACTTCGAAAATAGATATTGATCATCGACTATTCCATTTGAAAAACTCAAAAAAAAAATCCTGACCATTGATCCACTCCATTTGTAAAAAATATAAATCAAATCCTAACCATCGATCTTATGCATTTGAAAAACTCTGAAACTTATAAGTCTTTAAATTCATCAGGGATGAATCTGGGTTGTTGATCTCAAGATCAAACGAGATCTGGCTCGTTGATTCATCAAAATATTTTAACCTTTTTAACTTCCATTAAAACATGAATTTCGACCTTCCAAGTAGAATTTAGCTCTACAACCTATAGGGTGATGCCATTAAACCTCTCTTAAACGGTTCTGAGGCATATTAAGCTCGAATCCACTCATAAATTTGGGGATTTGACTATGTCTTTCACCATTTTCCCCCAAATTCACTGTAGGTGAAAATCAGAAACAATGAAATCCTACCAATTTTGCATTGGTCTTGTCCCATACAAGATGAGCATTGAACCTTGATATGCTTACAAAAATTGTAACCTACCCCATCCTAGCCGAGGTCCATTACATGCAAAATTACATACAAAAAATAAAATTTTGTGCTAAATAAATTCATGTAGCTTATCATCTAGTTAATCATACAGATTTAACCATTATCTAAATGAATATACACCATGCATCTAGTACAGAGACAGAGGGAGAGACCCCATGATGTCTAAAGAGGACCTTCATTCAAGCATTAGCACACCCAGTTTAAGGGTTACAACTCACTGTGCTCGTACCTTCAACCTGAGAAGAGGTAACCTATGTGTCTCTATAGACTCATGAAGGTCATTGGTCGCTTAAGGTTTATATTTACAAAACTCACTTCGTGGTGACTCATTATGGGTAGGAGGTTCATTGCACATAGTTTGAGAATCGAAACCATACCCATAAAGAGTCGTGTAATCATTCTTTACGTAGACCTGTTTTATATTAATTTTATTACAAACTTGGTATTGTAGGGTAAGGTTCGTCTCCAGCTATGGGGTTTGTAACCTTTTAATTCTTTGCATGTAATTTACGTTAGTTTTGATATCATGTTGCTTACTCTTGAAGATCACTACTTCTTTTTGTAAGAACTCGGGTGTGTTTTATTTTATCGAAGAAGGTATTTGATTATAGTGAATTAAATAACACTGTGTGGATAGATAAGGTGATTCTGTAGATACAAAATGTTTATGATGTATAGTTTTCCAATCCTTATATTTATGTATACAGTGGTTTGTTCCTTTGTTTTTAGCCATTGAAAAAAATAAAAATAATTCTATTTTATGGCCACCAACCACATGCATAATATTTTCATGTTCTTTGTGCAACCAGAAAAATGATCCTTGTTTTAAAATATATAGAACCATTAGAATATTTATGTATGTACTCTTTATCATAAGTAATATTTAACCAAGAGACATTGCATGACTAGGGTTTCAAGCCATATTCCAAGATTACATATGTTAGTTAATTTATTTGCTAATACAAATGAAAAATAGTGACATATGAATGTTTAAATTTTCTTTGGTTATTTCCCCATTTAAATTTTATCTGCAAATGTTAAAGACTAAGAAGTATCTTATTATTTCTACTTTCACATCAATACCTCTAGAAATATATTACTATGAGCATATATAGAGACAATGTAAATTAGCATCCAACCAAAATTGTAAACATTTGAGCTAATAATTCAAAAGAAATAAAATAACAAAGGTAGGTACACATATATGAACCACAAAGATTTACTAGAAAAAATTGAGGAGAGATTCCATCTCCTCCCAACCATAGAATACAGAAACCACATACTGCTAACTCTGGTCACCCCCAGGACAAATACATTATTCCATAGGAAACTGAAAATGTCAAGAATCTTCTCTGGGTAATTTCTGTTGCTTATGAAGCCTAATTATCTTCGTGATTCAGAGGTATATGTTTTCAGCTATGTTTATACCCCATGAATACTTTACACCCAAGAAGAATGTACACTCATCCACATGGGGGCGTGCAGGAGGGGGTTACCCCCTCTAGGGGGTTTGGGGGTGCTATTCCCCTAGCTTGGGGGTCTGGGGGAAAGCAGACCCCCGACAGGGGTTCAGGGGACAACATGCCTCAATGGGGGTGGGGGGGGTGAATCCCCCAAAGGAAATTTTTCCTTGTAAATGTATATTGTAATTTTATTGTAAATCTGGACCGTTCATTATAAGGTCGCAGATCTAACGATAGAATTTATGGTAGGGTTTTTTTCCCAAGAAGGCAATCCCGTTTTATGAGGGAAATGTATTGCAACTATGTAATATAGAGAATATTGTATTCTGATAGAGGAGCTTGTGAGAGAAATACGAGGAAGTTACAATGGGTTTGTTGTAGGTTGTATCCCTTCATTTGCTCGATAATAATAAAGGAAGGACCTTTCAATTTCTATGGTGGACGTAGCCCACATTGGTTAAACCATGTATATCTATGTCTCTATTGTATTGTGTATATTCTGTGTTTTATTTCCGCATTTGTTTTATTCTATTGCTCCATGATCGTGTTTTTTCTAACAATTTCTAGAACTTGGCTCTTTCTCAGAACCACCAAGCAATAATTCTGCACAAGTACTCATCATAGTCATGCTTACACGATACTTGTGTTTCTTCTCTCTTTTTTAACCAAGCTAATAATAATACACTGCCTCGGTCTTTTTCTTTCTTTTTCCACTTAGCCTTCTCCCTAACTCTTGGGAGTCTTGGCCTAACTTCTTTCTAGCTTGTTTCCTAACCTCCCACACACTTGGAGGTAGATTCACACTTGTCCTCATGGACAACAATCACTTTTACCCTAGTGGTTTCTATTTGTTTTTCACTTTTCGCATGGAATAAAGTATTTCTCTTATCATAGCTCGGTCCTCTCATCAATTTATCTCAAGTAAATTTAAATAAAATAAAATTAAAAATAATTTTTACATAAATATTTTTCACCATAAATTATCTATGGTGATCAATTTTTTTGTTTGTTTGTAAGTTAGAGTGTTTTATTGTATTGACTCCTTTCAGAAAATTACAACCGTCTGTGGTGCTATTAGCCATGTGGTGGCAGTGCCCAGATGGGAAACCACTGCACCAGATGTCCAAAAACTAGTAAGGTCAAATGCCCAAAAAATAACATGGCTCCAGTGCCCAGTTGGGAAACCACCATCGCCATGGTCATGCCACTGAAAGGTAACTAGACTACTAGGCCACGCAGGACCGAGGTGCATAGGAAAAGTGTAGAAAAAACTCATAAAACATGGAAAGACCCTAAAAACCTGGACCAAGACGCAGTCCTGCGAAAACCTGCTTCACCGGAGCTTTGCCTTTTCCACGTTCTGCCATGGCTTGCTAAAGATCTTTCATGAACATCATCAGGGCGTCCACTCTTCTCCAACGGTCGTCTTCCTTCTGTTGTGCATCGAGCGTTGCCTCTTTGATCTCTTCCAAATCTTTTTTCATCAATTTGATAATATCCAGGTCTTTTTTCATCAATTTGATATCTTCTAAGAGTTCTGTTTTGTCTGCGCACAAAGCACAG
>SNQJ01S0039094.1:122773-160881 GCA_010110895.2 Picea sitchensis
GCTAAGAAGATGTGTATGGAAATTTGTTATTTTTCACCTACTAATGTACTTTTTATAACAAAAACAATCTAGATAACTATTGTCCCTATAATAATTTAGAACAATATTTATAGTTTGAAAAATGAAGGTAATATCCTCTCCTAGAAGACTTTAATGCTAGGATTGCAACTAAACAATATATATATATATATATATATATATATATATAATTTGGATAGAAATTTCAGACACCAATGCTAAGAAGATGTATGTGGCAATTTTTTATTTTGCACCTATTAATTCTACTTTTTATAATAAAGACAATCTAGATAACAATTGTCCCTATAATAATTTAGAACAATATTTACAGGTTGAAAAATGAAGGCAATATCCTCCTCCTAGAAGACTTTAATGCTAGGATTGCAACTAAACAAGCTACTCTTTTAAGTACTGATTCCAACCATAATCATTTATGGCTAGATGAGGACCTTGTTTTATGTAATAGGTACAAAAGAAGCTCTGAAGACCTATTTGAGAATTTGTTTGGCACTGTGTTGGTTGCTCTGCAATTCTCAAGACCTAATAATTTGCAATGGAGTAATGAAGTGTCCAAACTCCAACCAGATGTCTTGTATTCATGGGATAGGTAGTAGTGGTGTAGATTATGCGATATCTGATATCCCCATTTCCAACCAAATGTCTTGTATTCATGGGATAGGTAGTAGTGGTGTAGATTATGCGATATCTGATATCCCCATTTCCAACCAAATAACAACTTTTGACCTTAAATGACCATGAGCCTGACTTTGACCATAAACCTGTAACCCTAACTCTAAAATTTTCCATGAAGAGGAATGCCATTGAAGAAAATTATGATAATCAAAGGAATTTGTTCTTTGAAAAAAGTAAAGTTGACATTTTCTTAAAGGATTTAAATAGTAAATTAAATCTCCTAACTTATAAGGACAACATTGAAGAACTTTATCATAATTTTACAACTACCCTTTCCACTTCTATTAACAAGTTCTCTTTCGAGGTGTCTTGACCATTAGGGATGCTTCTAAGGAGTCTTTAAAACTTGATAAGATCAATACGTACAAATCCCTAATTAAAAGGAAAAAAAATACTATATCAATAAAATGAAAGAGAAACTTTCACAATTATATAAGTTGGATCATAAGAAGTTCTGGAGCGAAATTCTAAAAAGTGATACTAAAGAAAATAATAGGATTCCCTTAAGGGACTGGAATTCCTACCTTAAAATTATTTACAAGTTCCTTAAGTCCATGGACACCATTCCCATTGTCCCTACAAAGGAAGAAGTTTTTTCTTTAGATGACATAGAGTTCGGAGTTAAGCGACCCGCAAATGGGAAAGCTAAGGACACTGAAGGCTACCAATCTAAAAATTTTAAAATCGGAGGGCCTACCCTTATCCCTCACATACATAAGATCTTCAATTTAGTAGTCAAGAAGGGATTCCCTAAACCTTAGACACAAAGACTCATTCTTCCTATTTTTAAACATGGGGATAGAAACATTCCATATAATTATAGGACCATTATGATTACCCCGATTTTAGGCAATCTTTATGGAATTATTTTGGAAAAGAAGAATAGCCTTTGGCTAGAAATTAACGATAAAAGAGGTAAAGGACAGGCCATGTTTAAGAGATATCATTCAACTGTGGACCATATTGTTCCCTTTAGGATAATTGCAGAGGAGTTCTGCAATACTAAAACCAATTTTTTTTGTTTTTTTGTTGACTTTAGAAAAGGTTTTGACATGGTTCCTAGGAAAAACCTTTGGAATAGGTTGGAAGAGATAAAAGTTCCTCTCAAGTTAAGGGATTATGCAATAAGGATTTATGAGAAAATTATTACTAATTTTAAAAACACTGAGGGCTGACCAAAAGAGATTAACTGCAATATTGGAGTCAAACAAGGTTGTTCCTTGTCCTCTATCCTTTTTGGCATATACATTGACAAGTTAGAAGATTGCTTGGAAAAAATAGGTTGTGTCGGCCCTACTGTCACTAGTATAGTCATCAATATTTTTCTTTATGTCAATGATAACGCTCTTATGGAAAGAAGTCCCCATGATCTTTAAAATGAACAAATAATCCTGAAGGATTTTTGTTGCAATATGGGTATGACTCTTAATACCGATAAGACTAAGGTCGTGATTATTAAATCCAATAAGATTACTTATTGATCTGGATTGTTTTCAAAATGAAATGAAATGAAAGAACACAAACTACAATGAAATACTCATCAAAATTGCAAGAAATAGAGAAATACAACAATACTTGATTTCTATTAACGAAATAATTGTAAAAAGACTCTAAAAATATAGACTCCAAGACTCGCTGGAATAGTGGTAGCTTTATCTCTGAGAAGAGATGTGATAGATACGCTCATTCACAAGAAGATGATTACAATGAGGCTCTAAAATCATTTTTATGATAAACATGAATGCCAAAACCCTAGACATCCAAAAACCTAACCCTAGGAGATGAAACACAAAGAGTCATGTGGGCCCCATCTGGGTAAGTTAGTACATTAGCTTCTTAGGGTCGTAAAGTTTTCATACGATCTTCGTTTTAGGCATGTGATAGTACTTTGGAAATATCTTTTCAAGAATTATGCATTATGCCATAAAAGTGTGAGTCTATCTACAATTTTATTGTGGCACACCAAAAAAACACTTTTTAGGGCCCCAAAATGGCCTTGGAAATACAAAAAGATGTGTTGAAATGAAAAATCCTAAAATAAGCCAGTTGGATTAGGTGGGCAGCCACCATTATCCACGTGTAAGATGCATAATGATTCAAACAAACCTAGAAGTGTAGAACCCACAATTACAAAGAATTATAGAAGAACATGTTGAACTAAAAAATGATAAGAGAAGCTAGTTGAAATAGGTGGCTGGCCACCAATATCCACCTAGATCAGTCCTCCTCCCTTAGGAAGAAATGGTCTCCATTGCATTGGGTTCTTAGGGAAGAGGGGAAAGAATTTTTTGAATCCAATTATTGGTGAGTTATGTTCCTCATTGGAGAAGTTGTGCTGCTTGGTCTATGGAAGACTGTCACAAACTTGTTACTAGTGGGGTTGAATCTGTTCCACCAACCTGTTGTCTCTAGATTTGATGGGGAATTGTGTAGGAACCATTGTAGGTGAATAAAAAATATCTTATTTCTCTTCAGAATTATATTTTATTTGGATAGAAGGTGTTGAGGCTGCAGTGGTTATAGTGGTCTTATGTTCATCCTTTGAACAGACTGTGAAGATGATGAATTTCACAGTATGAGATATAACCTTGCAGCAATGTTTTGGTCGATTAGTAGTTAGAACTACCTTGGTTATCCTATAGAGATGACCTCCTAGAGTAATAATGACACTATGGGGTCTATACTCATAGACAACATGATGTTTCCACATCTATGGTTGGCTCAAAAAAACATCACAAAAATCAATATGGGAAACATCACACACTAAATCATATTTGAAGGGATGGATACCATAGGATAGGTGACATTGTTGGCTAACACGGAGATCTTGTCCCTGGTGAATCACCCGATGTTGTATGGTTGTGGGTGGTGTTTTCGACAACCCTAATTGTTTGACTACCTTAGCTGAGATGAGCTTCTTCTAGCTTCCATTATCAAAAAATGAAATGCAACGGGGTCCCCTTCACCCACATTTGTGAATGGAACAGGTTCTACCCCTCCTCAGGATCTACTAGTTCTTCTAGTTGAATTGTTGTGGTTGTAGCAGTGGGGTCTGCATTGATGATCTATCTGGTTTCAATATTTTCTAGATTGGATTTTGAATCAGGGTTTGGCTCTGTGTCTTTGACCTCGACCACCAATGAATTTTTCCAGCAACATTCATCAGTGTTGAGCCAGGGGATTTTGTGGAAGTCACACCACTTTCCAGTGTCATTTTTCATATTTCCTTTACCCTTCTTGTCTTATGTCTTGGACTAGTTATCTAGAGGTTGTTAGTGATATAGGTTTTATGAGAAGAATGAAATGAATATAGATTATTATTATTCTTAACAAAAAAACATAAGAATAACAAAGATATATTAACATAGATATAGTAAAACTGGTTTCTATTCAATAAGAAAATGTGTTGAAACTATAAAATGAAATGGAAAAAAATCTTGCTAGAATGATGGTGGCTTTTCTCTGAGAAGAGATGTGACGGCTGCACTCTTTCACAAGAAGATGGTTATAATGAGGATCTCCAAGAATTTTTACAATAAACAAGAATGTCAAAACCATAGACATCCAAAAACATAACCCTAGGATATGACACGCCAAAAGTTATGTTGGTCCCACTGGGGTAAGTTAGTACATCAACTTCTCGGGGTCGTAACTTTTGCATACGATCTCCATTTTAGGCACACGATATCCCATTGGAAATTTCTATACGAGGACTACACATTTTTTTGTCAAAATCTAACTTCGTCTATAGTATAACTGTAGTGATCCTAAAACACGTTGTTTAATGCCTCAAAATGGCCGCGAAAGTCAAGGACCCGAACACTAGAAAACAAACTGCCAATTGAGCCAGTTGGAATAGGTGGGAGGCCACCGAAATCCATCTAGATCAATCCTCCCCTCTTAGTAAGAAATGATCTCCATTGCATTGAGTTCCCACATCAAAAGAGGAAATTTATGTTGGATTTGCCCCCCAGTGAGTCACTTGCCTTGGTGCAGGAGTTGCCCTACTTTGACAACTTGATAAAGATAGATCCTTTGTTGGTGTGTGCCCTTGAACTGTGTGTCAACAATATGATAATTGGATGCCTATTGTATGCAGTCAAGGTTGAGCTCTGTGGGTGTCAATTATATTGTTATCTCTGAGGTATCCAATAATGATGGGAAATATGGTCGAAGGAGATCCACGTTGAACATTGGGTGCAAGCCAAGGAAAGGTGGAATGTTGAGCTGAAAATAATTTTCACCCATAGCTTTCATGATGGTGTAAGGTCCATAACAGAGTGGGAGAATATTCCTATGGGGATCTATAAGGCATTCTTTCTGCAAGTGAAACCACACTTTGTCTCCCACCTGAAACTTATGTGTCACTCGGTGTTGATTAGGGTAACGCTTGTACTTGGACTTGTACTTGTATAAAATATCCCGAACCTGTTCGCAGATGTGCTGGATCCACTCAATGACCTAGGAGGTTTTTTCAGCTTCAATTGGAGCAGTATATGAGTCTATTGGGGTGGTTGCAAGAGGCAGTACAACATTCGCGGGACCCAATGGTTGGAATCCCAACCCAACCTGAAAGGGGATGTGGTTGGTTGAGCTATGTAGGGTCAGTTGTAGATATGTTGAACATAGGGAAGAATCTCATCCCATGTATAGGGGTTCTTGGAATTGTGCATGCGCAAGATATGCATGATTATTTGATTGACAACCTCAGTTTGGCCATTTGTCTAGGGGTGGAAGGTAGTGGATTTGGTGAGCTTGGTGTCCAACAATGACCAAAGGCTCGACCATAATTTGCTAAGGAACTGGTTGTCCAGATCTGAGACAATGCTTTGTGGGATTCCAAAATGTACCCATACTTGTTCAAATAATATCTTGGCAATGTCCTCTATTGTGATGCTCTTCTTGCAGGAGACTAGGATCACCATCCTGGAAAAGCAATCAATAACCACAAAAACACAGTCATTTCCCCTCTTGGTGAATGGAAGGCCTGACATGTAGTCCATTGAGATGGATGTTGATGGCTTTGCCAGAAGTAGGGAGGGGGATATACAAGCCCTGTTTCTTAATGGCTGGTTTGGCAATAACGTAGGCAGTGAAGGACCTGATATACTTGTTGACATCATGTCGAACTTTCGGCTAGTAGAAATGTTTCTACAACACTGCCACTATCTTTTCCACACCAAGGTGTCCTACCACCTGACTGTAGTGGACTTCCCAAATCATCTTCGCTCACTTTCTTAATGGAATGCAAAAGTGGACCAGTTGACACAATAACCCATCCTGAATATGGAAATTAACAATAATTGAGTTTGTGCCCAACATTTGGTATGTGGTGGTGAAGTCAAGGTCTATCTCATAGAGGTTGGGCCATATGGAGGTCTCGTGGCTGCAAGAGTTTAGCACTGTGGTGAGTGTCGTGACTGGAGGTTGACTAAGGAAATCAATGAATCAGTTGGTACTGCTTTTTTTATACTTGATGTTGAGGTGGAATTGCTACAATTATGTGGACCACTTATGATGGAGGTCATTCTTCACTTTTCCTTCTGTTTGCATGAACTGCAACGGCTTATGATCCGTGTGGATGATTGTCTCCTTCTTGAGAATGTAATGTCTCCACTGTTAGTAGGATTTCACAATGGAGTACATTTATTTGTCGTAAGTAGGGTAATTACAGACAACATATGATAGTGTTTCCCTATAATAGTCCACGAGGTGGTCGTTCAGAGTGAGAACTACACCCACAACATAGTCCGAAGAATCTGTCTCAATCTCAAAAGGTTTTTTCATGTTTGATAATGAAATTATTGGGGTTGAGAACAAACATTGTTTTAAATCATCGAACGCTTGTTGTTGGTATAGGCCACACAATTTTTTTTTCTTTCCACCACCCCTGGTTAATTCGATGAAGGCCCATGCAATATGGGAGAATCCCAACAAGAACCTATGATAGAAATTGGCAAGGCCTAAGAAGCTCTGAATCTCAGTTAGTGTGGTTGGAGATAGCGAGTCACAAATGACCTGGATCTTGGATAGATACACATGCAAACTATGTTGATCCACTGTTTAGCCTAGCTATTGGACCTTGTCCATGATGAAGGATCATTTTTCCAAGTTGGCATATAGCTTGTGTTCTCATAGGGTATGAAAAAACTATTGGATGTGTTGCAAGTGTTATACCCATGTCTTGTTGTAGATGAGGATGTCATCGAGATACACCCCTACAAAAGTATTGGTGAAAGGTTGAAGTATATCATCCATCATCCTCATGAAATTTTTTGGAGCATTTGTCAAACCAAAGGGCACGACCAACCATTCAAAAATACCTTCTTTCGAATTGAATGAGGTCTTCCATACATATGTTTGTTCTATGGGGAGCTGGTGGTATCTATACTTGAGATCAATCTTAGTGAAGTATTTGTCCCCCTTGAGATGATAAAGGAGATCATCAATTCAGGGAATCATGTACCAGTTCCCGACTATGATTTTATTTAGGGATCGGTAATCAATGCAGAGTTGCTAGGTCATGTCTTTATTCTACAACAACACGATTGGGCTCCCACAAGGTGATGAGTTGGGATGGATGTGCCCCTTGTGGAGTAGTTCTTGGATATGTCACTTGATCTCCTCATTCTCTGATAGAGAGCAGTAATAGATTGACCCATTGGGAAGCGGTGTGTCTGGGGTCAGATCGACGAGATGCTTGACCTGAAAGTGCAGAGGTACCTCAATAGGTGAGGAGAAGATATATTTGTATTCAACCATGAACTTGTCCACTTTCTTTTGTTGTGTGAATAGGTCGGCCATGGAGGCCTTGGATGTGTCTAGAATCTTTCACTTTATCTAAAACTGAATCAAGAAGAAGACAAAATTCTCAATCGAAGAGATGACCTTCCTGCATTGTTTGGTAGAGACCAAGGAAATAACACTAGGTGGGAGTGCTTCGGGTATCCAGTACAATTTCCTGTTCAATGTAGTAATATCACTATGAGGCCTAAACTCATGTATAGCATGACGTTTCCATAAATAAGGTTGGCCGAAAATAACATTACAAACTTTGAGAGGATCAACATCACACAATACCTCATCTTTGAAGGGATTGATGTAGTACGACAGACGAAACTGTTGGCTGATGCAGAGATCACTTCCTTGGTGGAGCTATCCAATGGTGTAGGGTTGTGAATGTGATGTTGTCGGCAAGGCTAGCCACTTCACAACCTCTTCTGATATGAGTTTCTTCTGGCTACCGCTATCAAATATAAAGTGTAGGAGGGTGCCTTTTACCCACATCTGTGAATGAAAGAGGTGCTCGCCTTCTTCTGGCTCATTTGGCTCATCGAGCTAGACCTTGTTGGTAGCAATGGTGGCACTGGGTTTCACATCAATGATCCATATCCCCCCTTCTAGTTCAGACTCAGATTCAATACCTGCATCTGATTTAGAGTCTTTCACCTCATCCACCAACAATTTGTTTGAGAGGAAATCAAAAGTGTTATGTCAGGGGCTCTTATGGAAGTCCCACCACTTGTCGATATCTTTCTTTGTCTCTTTGATTTCGTTGTTTGCTTGCAGCCTAGAATGGTTGTCATGAGGCTCTCCATATTTGCTCTATCCTTTTTTTTGCGGGTTGGGGATTCCCTTTACTTTCTTTCGATGTGAGGGGTTTCTAGGCCCAAATTGTTGTGTCTTTTGTTTAATCTTTTTCTCAATTTTGACGACATATCGATAGGTCGCACCCAAAGACAAGATGTCCAAAATCTCTATTTAATCTTGGATGTATCTATGAACACCACTACGATACTTGAGCACTAGATATCACTTAGAATATTTAATACCCATCTTGGTGCACAAGGTATGGAAGATATTTGTGAACTCTGACACAACTTGGTCTCTTTCCTGCCGCAATGTGGTCCATTTTGTATATAGATCATTATAACTTATAACAGAGTGGTATTGTTCCTTGATAGCACCCCTCAAGGATTCCCAGGTGACCACGATTGTAAATAATGAGGGTTCCTTTGTTTCCTTTTTCTCACAGAAAGTCTCCCATCAATATTTTACATAAGGAACAACTTTGAGGACAACACACGTAATATTTTCTCTCTTCGAAAAGTTATGGATAAAAAATACCCTTCTAGCAGATACAACCATTTGTTTACAACGTCCACATCTATCTGAAAATTGAATATGGGAATATCAAAGTTGATTTTTACCTTGAAGTGGGCGATGCCTCTGCTCGAGGAAGATGTGTCACTTGTTCTTAATTTCCGAAGAATTTGTGAAAACTATCCATCATTTCATTCCTATTTTGCATGAGGGATTATTTTGAAAGGATCTTTTGTCCCATCATATTTATTTTCTCCCACCATGAGAGGGATCTTGGGTGTGTGAGAGATATTTTCCTTAGGTGAAACAAGCTCGAGACCCAATTATTTGTACCCTCACCTCATCGGGGACATGCATTAATATCGACAAGGAGCATATTGCTCTGATACCACTGATCCATATTTTATGAGCATAATGAAATGAATACATATTATTATTATTCTTAACATAGAAACACAAGAATACTATAGATACAATAATAAATATATAGTAAAATTGGTTTCTATTGAATAATAAAATGTGTTGAAACTATAAAATGTAACGAAAAACAAGCTTGCTAGAATGGTGGCGGTTTATCTCTGAGAAGAGATGTGACAGTTACACTCATTCACAAGAACATGGTTGCAATGAGGCTCTGCAATACTTTTTACAATAAATAGGTATTCCAAAACCATAGACATCCAAAAACCTAACTCTAGGAGATTAAGCGCCAAAAGTCATGTGGGGCCCATTGGGGTAAGTTAGTACATGAACTTCTCAGGGTCGTAACTTCTTCATAGGATATATTTTTTAGGCGCATGATAGCCCATTAGAAAGGTATATTCAAGGAATACACATGTTTCTATCAAAATCTAACTATGTCTATAGTGTAATTGCAGTGATCCCTAAAAAAAAAATTTAGGGCCTCAAAACGGCCCCGGAAGTTGGGGACTCGAACACTAGAAAAAAACTGCCAAAATGAGCCAGTTGGAATAGGTGGGAGGCAAACAAAATCCATATGGATCAATCCTACCCCATTAGGAAGTAATGGAATCCATTGCATTGATTTCCCCCATCAGATGAGGAAATTTCTGTTGGATTTGGCCTCAGGTGAGACACTTGCCTTGGTGCAGGAGTTGCCCTACTTTGAAAACTCAATAAAGTTGGATCCTTTGCTGACAAGTTCCATTGAAATATGTTTCCACAATATGATAATTTGATTCCTTTTGTATGTAGTCAGGGTTGAGCTCTATGGGTGTCAACAATTTTGTTGTCTCTGAGCTGTCCAATAATGGTAGGAAATATGACTGAAGGAGATCCATGTTGAACACCAAGTGCAGGCCAAGGAAAGGGGGAATATTGAGCTCAAAATAATTTTCACCCACAACCATTGTGATGGTGTAAGGTCCATAATGGAGTGGTATAATCTTATGATGGGGCCCTGTAAGGAATTCTTTTTGCAAGTGCAACCACACTTTGTCTCCCACCTGAAACTTATGTAGCACTCGATGTTGATCATGGAATTGCTTGTACTTGGAATTAGACTTATGTAACATATCCTCAAACTATTGGAGGATGTGTTGGATCCTCTCAATGAACTAAGAGGAATTTTTAGCATCCACTGGATCAGGAGAAGGGTCGGCTAGGGTCGATGCAAGAGGTAGTGCAACATCCATGGGACCCAACGGTTGGAATCCCAGCCTGACCTGAAAGAGGTTGTGGTTGATAGAGCTATGTAGGGGTCATTTGTAGCTATGATAAACATAGGAAATACTCTCATCCCATGTGCGGGGGTGATTGGAATTCTACATCCGCAGGATATGAATGATCATCCGATTGATGAACTCAATTTGGCCATCTGTATGGATGTGGAAGGCAGTGGATTTTGTGAGCTTGGTGTCCAACAATGACTAGAGGCTCGACCAGAATGTGATGAGGAACCAATTGTCCCGATCTGAGAATTTTTTTTTGGGGATTCCAAAATGTGCCCATACTTTTTCAAAGAAGAGCTTGGTGGTGGCCTCTATTGTGATTCTCTTCTTGTAGGTGACGAGGATCGCCATGTTGGAAAAGAGATCAACTACCACAAAAAAAAAGTCATTTCCCCTCTTGGTGGATGGAAGACCCAACATGGAGTCCATTGAGATGGATTCCCATGGCCTTTTAGGAGTAGGAATGGGGCTGTGCAGGCCTTGTTTCTTAGTGGTCGATTTGGAAATAACACAGGTTGTGTAGGGCCTAATATACTTGTTGGTATCCTGTCGGAGTTTCGACCAATAGAAATGTTTCTGCAACACTACCATTGTCTTTTTGACACCGAATTTTCCTTCCACCTGACTGTAGTGGGCTTCCCAAATCATCTTTTCTCTCTCACTTGATGGAATTAAAATATGGTCGAGTTGGCACAATATACCCTCCTGAAGATTTAAATTAGAGACAACTGAGTTTGCACCAAACATTTGGTATTTGGTGGAGAATTCAGGGTCTGCCTCATAGAGGTTGGGCCATCTAGAGGTCTTGTGGCCACACGAGTATAGCACCATGGTGAGTGTCGTGATTGGAGGTTGGCTGATACAATCAACAACTCGGTTGGTACTGCCTATTTTATACTTGATGTTGAGATAGAACTACTGGAAGTATGTGGACCACTTCTGATGGCAATCATTCTGCAATTTTCTTTATGTCTGCATGAACTGTAGTAGCTTATGATCCATGTGGATGATTGTTTCCTTTATGAGAATGTAATGTCTCCACTCAATGTAGGCTTGCACAACGGAGTACATTTCTTTGTCATAATTAGGGTACTTACAAAAAACATCTAATGGTTTCTCACTATGATAGGCCACAGGGTGGTTGTGCTAAGTGAAAATTGTGCCCATGATATAATATGAAGCATCTGTCTTGATATCAAAGGGATGTTGCAGGTCATGTAATGAATGTAACAGGGCTGAGCACGAGTGTTTATTTAAATCATTAAATGCTTGTTGTTTGGATATGCCCCACACAAAGCTTTATTTACTACCACCCTTGGTTACTTGGCCGAGGCCCATGCAATATGGGAGAATCCCAACATGAACCTGTGATAGAAATTGGTAAGGCCTAAGAATCTATGAAGCTTAGTGGGTGTGGTTGGGGCTGGCCAGTCATGGATGACCTGGATCTTGGATGGATTCACATGCAAACCATGTTGATCCATGGTGTAACCTAGGTTCTGTACTTTTTCCATGTCGAGGGATAATTATTCCATGTTGGCATATAGCTTGTGCTACCTTATCGTGTGCAAAATCTGTTGAATATGTTGCAAGTGTTACTCCCAAGACTTGTTGTAGATAAGGATGTCACCCATATACACCACAACAAAAGTATTGGTGAAAGGTCGTAGGATATTGTCCATCATCCTCATGAAAGTTGTTGGAGCATTTGTCAAACCAAAGGCCATGACCAACCATTCAAAAATACCTTATTTTGACTTGAAGGCAATCTTCCATACATCTGTTTATTCTATGGGGACCTGGTGGTAGCCAAAATTTATATCAATCTTATTGAAGTATTTCTCCCCCATGAGTTGATCAAGGATATCATCGATTTAGGGAATCAAGTATTGATTCTTCACTATTATTTTATTTAGGGCCCCGTAAGCAATGTAGAGTCGCTAGGTATCATCAATCTTCTGCACCACCACTATTGGGCTCTCACAAGGTGATGAAATGTGGCAAATTTCCCCTTGTGGAGCAGTTCTTGGATCTGTTGCTTGATCTCCTCATTCTATAAAAAATATCGGCTGTAGAATGGTCCATTGGGAAGTGGTGCGCTGGGGTCATATCGATGGGATGCTTGATCTGACAATGCATAGGTACCCTGGTAGGTGAGGAGAATATATCTTTGTATTTTTCCATGACCTTTTCCACTTGCTTCTACTGTGTGAAGAGGTCGACTGCAAAGGCGTTGGATGTGGCTACAATCTTTCTCTTTCTATGAAAGTGAATCACGAAGAAGACAAACTTTCGAGTATGAGAGATGACCTTTCTTCATTGCTTGGCAGAGATCAAGGAAATAAAAGTAGGTGGGACTACTTTGGGTATCCTGTACAATTTCCTATTCAAGGTAATAATAACAATGCAAGGACTATACTCATATGCAACATGATGTTTCCATAAATAAGGTTGGCCCAAAAGAAAATTACAAAATTTTAGAGGAGAAACATCACACAATACCTCATCTTTGAAGTTCTTGATGTCGTATGACAAACGACACTGTTGGCTGACGTGAAGATCACTTCCTTGAAGGAGCCATCCAATCGTGTAGGGCTATGGGTGTAGAGTTGTTGGTAGGGCTAGCCAGTTTATGACTTCTTCTAATATGACGTTCTTATGGTTACTTCTATCAATGATAAAGTGTAGCAGGGTGCATTTTACACACATCTGTGAATGAAAGAGGCGTTCGCCTTCTTCTGGCTCACTTGGCTCACCGGGCTGGACCTTGGTGGTAGAAATAGTGGCACTAGGTTCCGCATTAATGATACATCTCCCCCTTTATAGTTCTTACTTAGAGTCAGAACATGCATCTGAGTCAGAGGCTTTCACCTCAACCACCAGTGATTTCTTTTAGCAGAAATCGATAGTGTTATGGTAGGGGCTCTTATGGAAGTCGCACCACTTCTCGATATCTTTCTCTGTCTTTCTGGTGTCCTTCTTTTCTTGTGGCCTAGACTAGTTTTCCTCAGGATATTCATATTTCCTTTTTCCTTTGTTTTGAGGGTTTTGGATTCCCTTTACATTATTTTGATGTGAAGGGTTCCGAGGTCGAAATTGTAACTTCTTTTGTTTAATCTTTTGCTCGATTTTGATGGAATATCGATAGGCCGCACCCAAGGACGAGATGTCCAAAAACTCTATTTTGACCTAGATGTATCTATGCACACCACCATGATACTTGAGCACCATATGTCGCTCACAATATTTGATACCCATCTTGGTGCGCAAGGTATGGAATATATTTTTGAACTTTGACACTTGGTCTCTTTCTTGCCACAGAGTGGTCCATTTAGTATATAGGTCATCATAACTTCTTACAAAATAGTATTGTTCCTTGATAACATCCCTGAAGGATTCTCAACTGACCGCAACTATAAATAATGAGGGTTCCTATGTTTCCTTTAGCTCACAAAAAGTATCCCACCAATATTTGACATGAGGAACCACTTTGAGCAATACAAACGTAATCGTTTCTATTTTCGAAAATTTATGGACAAAAAAATACCGTTCTAGAAAATTCAACAATTTTTCTACAACATATGCATCTATCTAAACTTCAAATATGGGAATATCAAATTTGATTTGTACCTTTAAGGGACAACGCCTCCACTCGAGGAACCCCTTTCCTTCCTTTCTTTCTTTTGTTGTGTGAGGTATTCCTTGAGAAACATTTTCAAAGGATCTCCTCTCCCGTTGTCTTTATTTTCTCCCACCATGAGAGGTCGCTAGGGAATGCAAGATATTTTTTCCTCAAGATAAACAAGTTTGAGACCCAATTATTTGTACCTTGACCTCGTCGGAGACATTCATTAAGAATGACAAGGAGCAGGCCGCTCTAATACCACTGATCCGGATTTTATGAGAAGAATGAAATGAATACAGATTATTATTATTCTTAACATAGAAACACAATAATAATAGATATACAATAAAATAGATATAGTAAAACTAGTTTCTATTCAATAAGAAAATGTGATGATACTGTAAAATGCAACGAAAAACAAGCTTGCTAGAATGGTGGCAGCTTATCTTTGAGAAGAGATGTGACGACTCCACTCATTTGCAAGAAGATGGTTACAATGAGTCTCTCCAAGAATTTTTACAATAAACATGAATGCCAAAACCCTAGACATCGAAAAACCTAACCCTAGGAGAGGAAGCACCAAAATTCATCTAGGCCCTGTTGGGGTAATTTAGTACATCAACTTCCCAGGGTCATAACTTCTGCATATGATCTCTTCTTTAGGTTCACAATAGCCCATTGGAAAGTTCTATCCGAGGAATACACATGTTGCCATCAAAATTTGACTGAGACCATATTGTAATTGTGGTGAGCCCTAAAAACATTGTTTAGGGCCTCAAAATGGCCCTCGAAGTCGGGGATCCGAAAACTAGAAAAATAATGTCAAACTGGAAAAATTCCAAAATGATCCAGTTGGAATAGGTGGGAGGCCACCGAAATCCAGCTGGATCAGTTGGTTAGGTTCATCTTTACCATGCTTTGGTTGTTGCATACTTGTAGAGACAAATTCCCATTTGTTCTGGTGCCTACATTTCTACTCAATTTTTATAGCATATCGTTAGGAAGCTCTCAATGGTGAGATGTTTAGGAAATCCATTTCGGTTTGGATGTATCTATGTAGAGCCACACAGTATTTCAGAACCATATGTTGCTTAGAGTCTTTGATATCCAGCTTGGTGCGTAAGGTATGGAAAGTATTTGTGAACTTCGACATTCGTTGGCTCTCTCTTACTACATTATCGTCATCTCATGTAATGGTATTCATAGTTATCAATAGGATAGTAATTTTCCTTTACCACATCCACGATAAATTCCCAAGTGGGCTCGACCCCATATATTCCAGATTCCTCTGTGAAATTTTTCTCCCAGTAAGTTTCCCACCATTGTTTGACATGGGGGAGAGCCTTGAGGAGTGCAAAGGTGATATTTTCCCTGTCAGAAAAATTTTGAACAAATAAATAACCTTCTAATAGATTTAACCATGTTTCTAGGGCATCTGCATCTATCTGACCTTCAAATATGAGAATATCAAAATTAACTTGTACCTTGAAGGGTGAGGTTCCTCGAAAATGGTTTCTTGATGAACATGCACCTGTTTCTATTGATAGGAATTGTAGGATGTGTGAAAATTATCCATCATTTCGTCCCTCTGTCGCACGAGAGATTTTTCAAGCAACAAGTTAATAGAATATTCTACTCCACCATTTTTATTTTCTGCCACCATCAAGGGTTTCTTGGGCATGAGAGAGTGATTTTCCTCAAGAGAGACAAGATCAAGACCCAAATGGCTATACTCGGACCTCATTGGGGACATGCACTAAAAAACGATGAAGAGTAGCTTGTTTTGATACCAATGTTCATGATTATTTTCAAAACAAAATAAAAGAAGATAAATTACAATGAAATACTCATGAAAATTGCTAGAAATAGAGAAATACAACAATACTTGATTTCTATTAATGAAAGAATTGTAAAGAGAGTGTAAAAATACAGAGTGCAAGACTCGCTATAATGGCGACAGTTTTATCTTTGAGAAAAGATGTGATGACTACGCTCATTCGCAATAACATGATTGCAATGAGGCTCTCAAATCCTTTTTATTATAAACATGAATGCCAAAACCCTAGACATCAAAAAACCTAACCCTAGGAGATGAAACACCAAAATTCATGTGGGTCCCGTTTGGGTAAGTTAGTACATTAAATTCTCGGGGTCGTAACTTTTGCATATGATCTTTGTTTTAGGCACATGATAGCTCATTAGAAAGGCCTTTTCGAGAACTCCACATTATGCCATCAAGATGTGACTATGTCTACATTTTTACTGTGGCACGCAAAAAAAAATTGTTTAGGGCCCCAAAATGGCTCTGGAAGTACAAAAGGATGTGCTAACATGAAAACTTACAAAATAAGGTAGTTGGATTAGGTGGGAGGCCACCAGTCTCCACCTGGAAGATGTGTAGGGATTCAGATATCCCTAGAAGTGTAGAACCCACAATTACAAAGAAGTAGAGAAGAACATGTTGAACTAAATACTAACAAGAGAAGGAAGTTGAAATAGGTTGGTAGCCACCAATATCCGCCTCGATCACTTATGATACCTTCATATATGACAACGACAACTTGCAGGAAGTGACTTCATACAAATATCTTGGATTTGATATTCACCAAAATCTCAACTGGAATTATAGCATTGAGAAAATGATTATTGGGTGATGTAAAACTTATTATGGGCTTGAAAATAATTGTAAATCAAGAAACTCCTCTTTGAGACTCTTGTTAAACCTATTAGTCTTTATGGATGTGAAGTATAAGGTTGTAGTATCTCTTATAGTGTTAAATATATTAACATGTTTTGATATATCTTATAGTGTTAATATTTTTTAATACTTTAATATTAATGTATAAGTAAGCATAGATCCATATTAACTTCCGATTTATCAAATCAATCAAATCTCTAGAAATGAAAAAAAAAAATTAAGTATAAAATTTGAAAAAAATTACAAATTTGCACCTGTAATGATTTGATCCCTCTCAACACTTGATAAATAAAAGATTAACATGAATATATATACATATATATATTATTTATGTAAAAACAATTTATTATATAAAATAATTAAAATTATATTTACAAATATACATAGTATAAATGTGATCTAAATTTAATTTTAAAATTTAGTTTTGGATGGGAGATCTGCATTAATGAACTTCAAAATAGAGTTTATCTATAATTTAAAAAAAAACCTCAAACTCGTTGTCTTGTAATTATTTAACATCTACATAGGTGGTGGCTCGTTGTCTTGTAATTATTTAACATCTATAGGTGGTGGAAAAAATGTAAATACGCACAGCTGTAATATATATATATATATATATATATATATATATATATATATATACCGGTCGGGTTCTGAACTCATTGATCTCATGGGCATATAACCATTCATGATTCGAAGGGGATCCGTAGCTCTAGTCCAGCCAGTCATGAGATCAGTAAGTTGTTTGATATGGCATGTGTATCATCTCCATTTCATATGAGTTTTACCTTTCGAATTTATTCTATTAATTATATAAAGTTGAATTTATTCTGTTAAATATATAAGCTAAATTTATTATGTTAATTATATAATTAAATATAAATCTTATAAAAACCAATTTTGTTTTCAGTATTTTATTTTATAAATATTTTTAAATTAAAAAAAAAAAAAAAAAAAAAAAAAAAAATATTTAAAAAAAATAAAATCATATTAAGTTTACAAATTATAAAATATTTATTAAATAATCTTATAAATTATAAAATATTTAATATTTATGGAATGAAAAGAGATCTAAGATGCCATTTAAATCATAAATACCGTCTTATTTAAAAGAAAACGCTCTTATTTGAACTTACAGGATTTTTAGAGTAATATTTAATATAATAATTATTTCTAATACATAACCATGAATTTTCAATACCATAAACTAGCATAGTCGCAAAGTGGTTGGGGAATGTTGAAAATCTATGCCAAAACTTCTTCCGGACAACTGAAATGCTCAAAGAGTTGAGGAAATCTAAAAGTTAATTTCAAATGTGGTAATTCAAAAGGTTAATCAGTTAAACGTGGCAATACCAATCAGTTAATCAGTTAATCAGATGCATTAAAAAATACAAGGAAGTTAAGAAGAGTAAATCACATTCATTGATTTGGGAGGACGACTAAGAATATGCCAGCATCTTTAATTGTTAGCCATCAGATTAGAATTTTAGATTAAAAGGTGATTAATTGTGCCCATCTCCAATAGGTATAGGCCTTTCGACGTAGTTATAGGAGAAGTCTTTAAATATAAATAATTTCTATTAATGAAATTACTTTACTAAATTATAATCAAAATTTGATTGCGAAGATCAATTTGTTAAAGGAAGAATTACAACTGGATAGTTTACTTGTATTTCACTACAAAGTTTATTTATATGATTAGTTTGATTAATATGTTTTTTTTTGGAAGAAATATTATAACAATTTTATGAAATGATAAATTTCCATTAAATATTTTAAATATGGATATTTTTATGGCCTCCATGATGCTAGAAGAAAATAGATTAACCAACATACCATCTGGTTGTGGCTATGACTATGAATTGTTTTATAAAATTTTACTAAAAATTGATTAGATTTTGTTGTTGCACTTTATTTGCTCATATATTTATAATCTTCATTTAATTTTTGAATGTCTAAGTCTAAACCAATCAAGATGTTGCATGAAATACTAGTTTTTTACAAGTTTTATGGAACACCCCTAAAATATATAATAAACATATATATGTTCACTAGAATTTATTTTATAAAAATAGTAGAATTTTTATGTGCTAGTTCACCATATTAATATATTTGATTGTATACATAAGTGCATTATAAAGGTAGAAGATCCTCCAAAATATGGATATTTAGGTATTAAGCAAGAATTCATTTGATGGAAAATAAAATAAAAAAAACAAAAAACAAAAAACAAAAAAAGAGTTTAAAAACACATTCCTAATAACTAAAATTCTTACGTTGTTATAATATACACTTAAAAAATGTAAAATGTTTTTTAATATCTTAAAATTTCAATAAACACAAATTTCAAAAAATCCATAACCAACAGAGTCCCAAAGAACTTGTCTCACCGAGATAACCTCATTATGGCTAGTGTATGTACCTTATTTGTAAACCCCCTTATTTGTAAACCCATCAAAATTGAGGGGTATTATAATTTCAAGGAGGAAGGGATAAAGTAAACGAGTGGAATTTAAAATTAGAAGTAATGTGAATCCATCAAAATAATTATGGATTAAAATAAAGTAATAATCAAATTTTATTATTAGTTTAAAAAAATAATTATTAAATAAGTAAAGATAGAAGAAATATCAACTTGTCCTATCACATTTTCCTAGGCGAGAGTGATAAAGAAATAAATATGATCTTTTCATAAGTCATGCCACATCCTTCTCAAACATGTGGAAAAGTAATCATGCCATATCTTCTCAAACATGTGGAAAACTATGGATGCATGAAATTATTTTTAGCTGACAACTTATCCAAAATGTGAGAGGTTCTAGTTCCTAGATGACTTGTATAAGGCATCTTAAATGTTTGCATGGAGATAGACCAGGTCATAAATTAATGAAAGGATATGTACCAGTGTTGTCCCATTCACTCTCCTGAATTTAATAAGAGTTTTAGTATGGGAAGGTGTGCAACTCCCTCGCTTTTAAGTATTTTTTCAATTGGTATGAAGTTTAAGGTTGGTGGAGGGGACGAAACCTTGTCATAAGGACCATGATGCACATGTAGGGTCTCCTATAGACTGGGATAGCAGGAACAAAAACACTTGGATTGGTAGACACAGGGGTACTGTATTCATGCAACACTTACAAAAGAGAAAGGATCTCAATTACTAAATTATTTATTTTAGATAGGTTCAATACATGTTAAGTACTTCAGTTAAAAAATAACCTTATTAGTTATATTAACTCTAAAATGCTAATACAATGTAGTTTCTCTCAACTCCGTACCTTTCCACCTTCCATCTTTTACGGTTCTTCCTAAATTATCCAACAATATACTTAGATTAAACAATTGAGTTACCACACTTACACCAATTGCAATTACTACAATCCCCTCTGAAGGCAACTGCTTACAAACTACTATTATTTTAGATGGAAACGCGATCTTATTTTTTTAAGTGAATCGGTTCTATACTGGCCCTAGGCCATTTTTGAACTGAACAACCCTTTAATGGTGCCTTATAATCACTGCAGATCATTTCCCTCTTTTGAGGATCAAGTATATATGTGATAATGGCTATTTGGTATCCTCATGGAGATCAACCATAGCCATTTTAATTCTAGGAAGCATAATGTGGAGCCTTTTAGTGGATGATCTATCAAACTCCTTTTATATTAATTTTCTTCACGCTTCTATAACAATGTTTCAAAGATAATAGTATTGATAATAGTATTTCACACTTAAATTATCCAATTCCTACAAGTTTTCCATAACTGGAAAGTACACATTTCATGGCGATAATAATTAACTTTTGCATTGGATTTAACTTTATCATATTTAGGATTTCACAGGGAAATTTGCCCATGGTTACAAGTTTTCCATAACTTGAAAGTACCAAGTGCACAACGATAATAATTAACTTTTGCAATGGATTTAATTTCATTGGATTTAGGGTTTAGTAATTAAAAGAATCCAACCCAATAAATTAAGGAAAAAAGAAAATGTTGTTTTTAGTTGATTTTAATATGAGTGAAATTAGTTGGTGGAATTTTTATCTTCTCCTACTGTAAATTTCGACCTCGAAATGATGAAAATCATAAGTAATGCTTGGAATCACAGTCATGTAATGTTTTTTGAGATCAATTATGACGATCATAAGTAATTCTTTTATATACTTTCAAATTATTAAAAAAAAATTATGTATTAATTTTTTTATGATAAATTAAAACTAATTTTGAAAATTTACATATTTTTGAAATTATTTTTACTATTATATTCAAATCCAATGATTAAAAAAACAACTTAACTACCTCTAATAACTTTTTTATAAATAAAAAAAAATTAAAATTGAAAATTTTAATTTAAAAAAAAATATAAAAAGTATTTTTAATTTTTATATTATTATAATCATATGATCAAATACTAAGAAACCATTTTTTTTTACTTGAATAACTTTTTTATAAAACTTTACACATTCAAACTCAAGATTTTAAAAGTTCAACCAACATGTTTGCAACCAAATCCTAAATTTCAAGATTTAATTAACAAAACTATAAATTTAATAATGATAATTACCATATTAATATTTTTCTACAAAACTCATATACATCTAAGTATCTGATGCTGTGCATAAAATTTAGATTTCCTATCACATAAAATTTCCCAAAATTTAGATTTCCTATCACATAAAATTTACTATGACATAAAATTTCCCAAAATTAAAATTAAAATTATATGTACTCTCAAATTATGGAGGTCCGCATCGTTACACGTCTACATCCTCTACAGTGAAGAACAATGTCACTCCATTCATACAAGCAAATATTTTAATCCTCTACAGTGAAGAACAATGTCACTCCATTCATACAAGCAAATATTTTAAGCCTCATTCAAAGATCTCCTTCTAATAATTCTCAATTGTTGTCAACAGTTTCTAGAAGTTCAATGATGTTAGTGCTCGCTACCTGCTCATTTTTTCCCTCAATGCTCATACGAACCATAATTTGCGTTAGGTATTTTTTTTCATTAACCATAATTTGCGTCAACATACTCTTAGTTTAACTTTAACATTGAATATCAAAATAAAAAATAAAATTATTTAAAAGTTGTGAAATTGTTTGGAATATTATAGTCACTTTTCAAATTCTCCTTCCAAGAAAAAAGGGACAGAAATTAAAATTGATATGAAGACTTCCTACACAATGTCTCTTCCTTGCTACTTTATCATATATAAAATTTAATACCAATTTCTGTCTCTGGAAAACTTTTGTTCTTAAACCAAGTTATACTTCCGTTGACCCGTAATAAATTTTAGGTGACATATATTCCAGGTCATATATTATATTCTAGAGCAGTTAAAACAAATTTCTATTGCAGCACGTAGATCATATCACATCACATCAAAGGATATCATGTATTAAGAATGCATTTACCAACCAAGGTATTTGTTTTCTAGTTAGGTATTTTTTTTTCTAGTTACCATCATAGCTCATACCAACCATCATAGCTCATACCAACCAAGGTATTTTGTTTTCTAGTTACCATCATAGCTCATACCAACCAAGGTATTTGTTTTCTAGTTAGGTATTTTTTTTCATTAACCATAATTTGGGTCAACATACTCTTAGTTTAACATTGAATATCAAAACAAAATTATTTAAAAGTTGTGAAACTGTTTGGAATATTATAATCACTTTTCAAATTCTCCTTCCACAAAAAGTGGCGGAAATTAAAATTGATATGAAGACTTGGTACGCAATGTCTCTTCCTTGCTACTTTATCATATATAGGATTTAATACCAAATTCTGTCTCTTGAAAACTTTTGTTCTTAAACCAAGTTATACTTCAGTTGACACGTAATAAATTTTAGGTGACATATATTCCAGGTCATATATTATATTCTAGAGAAGTTAAAACAAATTTCTATTGCAGCACGTAGATCATATCACATCAAAGGATATCATGAATTAAGAATGCATTTACCACTAAAGTTAGGATAAGTTTTATCTGGGAAAGTCCCTTCGATGTTTTGTCCAACCAAATGGATCTAACACTCTGGCTTTCCCAGAATTTTCTCGCTATTGGTTTCTTTTATATCACTTGGTACGTTTTTAAAAAAAATACTCTTATATCAGTCGGTCCAGTCTGTCCGATGGGCATTGTGTGTAAAATGATTAGGAGTATGACCATTGATCATGAAAAAATTCAAAGTAACGTCAGACAAACCGTAGCATTAATATAACAGGAAATCCTTCCTTTCTTTGAGAGTTTGGAAAGGTGCAATTGAGAACTATGTTTCTTAATCCATCGAAATCATGTATGAATGAAGGTAAAAGACACTGTAAGATCTGAACCCTCTCATAGACTATTATTTACTTGCTGATACATGATGATAAAGAACATAGTTTTAAAAAAAAACATCTCAAACTATTATTTACTTGCTGATACATGATGATAAAGAACATCAATCTACTGTGCATGCACAATATAGTACCGAGAGAGGAAAATTGCTGAAAAAAAAACTTCGAACAAACCCTACCATTGATATGGTCGACTTAGCATTAAAAACCCTTTCTCTTTTTTAGTGTTACTACCATGAAAAGAATGAAAATTAAATATACACTAAAATCTTAGCCCAAAAGCAAGTAACTATTAAACTAACCTTAACCCTAAGCATGTAACGTATTCTAAAAATGCCATGTCAAAATAACCTCAACCCTCATATTTAAATGTACAATTTAATCCAATCAATCAAATCTAATTTGGTAAGTTTATACATCTCGAAAGCTATGAAGCTACGAGAGGGAAACAATAGAGTAGGTTAATCTACCTGTTGCTGATGATGCAGATTCTTTTTCTTCTACATTCTCACAGTTTTTCTTTTCTTTATCAAAATAGTAAATGTTAAGTGGATGATATTTTTACAATCAGTGGGCCAAGCCATGAACAATACAATGAATCCTCTGTAATTCCCTTCTATCCCTGATACAAAATTAATAACAAAAAAATCATAAAGCCTAAATTTAAGATTCAATGGACATTGAAACAGTTTTCCTTTTCTTTATCAAAATAGTAAATGTTAAGTGGATGATATTTTTACAATCAGTGGACCAAGCCATGAACAATACAATACAATGAATCCTCTGTAATTCCCTTTTATCCCTGATACAAAATTAATAACAAAACAATCATAAAGCCTAAATTTAAGATTCAATGGACATTGAAAAGGGGCATCCAATAAAAATGATTGAATTAAGAAAAAGAAGGAACATATTAAAGAGATTTTATCACTTGGTAAATCAGATCCTCCAAACACAAGATCCATTCCTTTTTCTGCTAAATTAAATTTAAACACAATAACAATCGAATGAAATCAGAGATAATTTTATGGATTAATTTCAATTACATTTGTATCGAATCAAATTAAAACAAAAACCCTACATAATTACATTTGTATCGAATGAAATTAAAGTTAATATAACTAATTTGACGAACTAACACTAATCCAATAAACTCACCTTGAAGGAATTAAGAAAGATGCAGATCAGGTTAGCCCTCGAATCTCCAGTCCACCATCATCTATCATGTTTCCAGGTTCTGCCATGATCTCCCTTCTCTCATTTATCAAATGACTCAAACAGTACAAAATTGATGCTTCAAACATGAACACAGATCAGAGAGCAGGATCCTACACTACAACGCCTAACATGGACAAAGGAGACGGCTAACAAGGAAAGAGCAAAGAAAAGGAGGAGCGGATGAGCTAGCCGATTCATACAACGATTATAAATCGATTGAACATTTAATTTGGTTTGTTCAGGATATAACCGTTAGATCCAGATAGAATCCAATGTATAAATTGATCCGTCGAAACAAGATCACTATCTTAATAAACCTAAACGAAACGGAAATGTGGCAGCCGTATCACTATCACAATCTTAATAAGCCGTTGGATAAGATTATAATTACAATCCAACGATAGAGTTTACTGTGCTTTTTTAACTGTAAATTTTTTAAACTATTTAACAATTATCGAGCAACGTGGCAGCTAAAAATTCAAATATTATAACGGTGGATTTCTGTCTGCTTTTTTGCTTAGATGCTTTTCCATTGTAAACACACCCTGCAGTTTAGGTTTATTTCCTAATTTAACAAATTTAACAGTAGGCTTTAATAAAAAATCTAACCATTTTGCAAGGAAAAGAAATCAAACTCAACGCTTAGATGCTATTATTGTTATTCCATGGGTGCTTAGATGCTATTATTGTTATTCCATGGGTTTTTTTTAATAAGACTAAACGAATTCACGTCATCTACACCACTCGCATTTAAATTTATTTCAAAATTAAAATTAGTCGATAGATTTGGGGAGGTAGTTAAACATTGGTAATGTGTTTATGAATCTAAATTTGTTGCTTATTTATTAAACATTATATGATAAGTGATTAACATTTATATTTATATATTTATAATATAAAAATATGATATTACTTAACATAAACAACGTATTTTATTGAAAAAAAATAAAATATGATATGTTATTAAAGAAAATAATAAATAACATTGCATATTACATATTAAATATAAATATAGATGTAATAATATATTTTTTATATGTTATTTAAAAATAAAATTTTGATACTATTACATTTTAACAATAATAAATTAATAAATTGCAATACCATTTAGGGTGAGAATAATTTTTTTGGAGGATTATTTAATGGGTCGTTCATAAAAAAAAATCTTGAAAAGATAAGGTGTAAAATTTAAATCTTCTTTATTGATTATTTTTAGCTTAAATTGTTATTTATGTGATAATATGGTAAGTGATTAACATTTATATTTATACATTTATAATATAAAAATATGATATTACTTAACATAAACAAAATATTTTATTGAAAAAAAATAAAATATAATATGTTATTAAAGAAAATAATAAATAACATTGCATATTACATATTAAATATAAATATAGATGTAATAATATATTTTTTTATATGTTATTTAAAAATAAAATTTTGATACTATTACATTTTAACAATAATAAATTAATAAATTGCAATACCTTTTAAGGTGAGAATAATTTTTTTGGGGGATTATTTAATGGGTCGTTCATAAAAAAAAAATCTTGAAAAGATAAGGTGTAAAATTTAAATCTTCTTTGTGGATTATTTTTGACTTAAAGTTGTTATTTATGTGATATTATATTTCGTATTGTTATAATGACATAGTAAAATAATAGTTGATTGATTATATGGTGAGTATGCTTTCTTGCACAACCCTCTTCTCTCATATTTTATACAACAAATAATAATAATAATCCATAAACAAGAGCACTCTATAGAATCGCTTCTCATATGATCACCATCATACCCATTAAAAAAAAATTAGATACACCAAACAAATAACACCTTGGGATTAAGCTCTAAACATGACATTTATATGAAGTCAAGAATGTTCAATCTTATGTGGATACAACAATGTGGAGTTTTGATACCCTAAGTGTGGAAACTAGGGATTTATACAAGTTTTGTTGAGACCATCCTATGGAATTTTAAGATGAGTGTTAAAGAATGAACCTCTCAACCCCTTCAATGTAGTAACAATTAACCCTTTTTGGCCTCTAGGTTCTCCCTCCCTTGCGTTCATCTACACGAAGCCCTTTAATGTTCACCATTATGAAGACCTCCACCTCGACAAATTCCTTCTCCTTGACCCTATTTATCACCCAACCGATGACTTGTAATGGAAACCCACTCATTTCTCCCTCTCCTCAATTTAGATAATAATAATAATAATAATCCATTTTTAAGGTCACGGCCAAGCTAGACACCTAATTGGTGTATGACACCCCCTTGTTTATGGGACAAGGGACCCCCTCCACCCAACTATTTGAATGGTAAAGTCTACAGAGGTATACATACCCTATCCCCCTCTGGATTTGAACTTGTAAGAGGAAACACATGTTCTTAACCATTAGGCCCACTCAGGCTGTAACACATTAAGGAAAAAATGCATTTGCTGCGTTTAATGAAAGTTTATGGAAAGAAGGATGTTGGGGAGTGATGCCACCGATCATGTTTGTTAATCCAACGATCGAAGATTGCCTCTCCCCATGGCATTGGAAACCCACCTTATCTACATGGTTTGAGAAATTTGGGATGGTCATAAATACCCTAACCTCACACTAAGAAATGGTTCCCCAAAAGTAAGTAGAAATTATCCTAAATGAAAAATAAAGCATTAATTATGTGTTTAAACATATGTAAGTCTCCAAACACATCTAAATCAGGTCGTTGAGGATTTCTTTTGAACTCCTTTTCCCTTTAGTAATCTCCATTTTTTAGTAGCTCAATATATATGCTACGAGGAAAACATGTTTTAGTGGAGGTTTTCATTGTTACAAGATTAAGGAAAATTTGTAAAAGCATCCAATAGTTATTGTTAGATATTTTGAATTACCTTAGTGGTATAGAATTGCTAGATGTATCCCATGCATTATTATTTAGACGTCTATAATACTATTTGGAAATATCTTCACAATACTATTTGGCAATATCTTTAGTGCATAGTGACAATGCCTACTTGTCACAAGATTCATGCTCAATATGAACATACTCCCATATGTATTTATTTTTAAATTAATGAAAAAGTATATGACTTGTTAGTGAAGTAATGAAATTCAAGGCCATGGGCCCCATAGGTTAGTATTCTTTTGATTTCGTAAGTTGTGTCATTGATTGTTTTTTCACCCGAAATATTTCTATTGATTCTTGAGAGAAAACAAATGGAGTTTTGTGATTTTTTGTGGGTCCTACAATGCCATGTCAGGTAGAATCATGATTTCCATTGTTTTCTTATTTTGTAATGCATGTATTTCATTCCCTATATATCATGAATAATACGGTCGACCAGTTGGTTGAAAGTAATTAGAATGTTGAAGGTATCTAAACCAATGATTTTTCTCATCCTTTCCCTTTATTCATCTATTGTTATTGATAAGAAAGATTTTCCATCCCTACCTAATTGAGGGACCTTGCGATCTAGCTACCACCTCATATGGTTATTTTTTTATTTTCAACAAATAAGTCAATTGACATAGAAAACTACTCATCGTCTCATCCATTCTTAACATTATATATGATGTATAATGGACCATTTGGAGTAGAATATTGACATATTGATTATGTAGAAAAGAATAAAACAAAGTATCTTTTCTCTTTATTGACGAAAATTTCATCAATTTTCTAATCTACAATGTAAATACTATGCTATTTCAATTCTCATAGAGGAATGAGTACTAGAAGAAACATGACAATTGAGGTCTCTACAGGGAAAATATTAGTAAACCACACCACTTGTCAATCCTATGCATGTACACATATAGATCTACACATATGAACAACATGTAGTACACCATTTTTCATCTACGAACAACAAGGAGAAAGAGAATCCCAATTTCATGTCAACTTAACAAACCTATCCTTTGTGTGCCATGTGTACTTCCTATAATGCCATTTTCAGATTATTCATATTGAAAATAATGATAATATTAAAAAAGTCCTAAAAGAATCAGTCATCCTTATATGTCGATGGAGGATATGTTTATTCCTTCCTTAGTGCAATCATGTTTATAGAGATAAAATAACTCATAAAATCAATTTAAGATACGAAAATACTTAACAAGTTTCAAATACATAAGAAGTTGATCATTTCAATAGTAGTAGATGCATTATGATATGTCCCTTACTTATTTTTGGCTATTTGGCCCTCCACTTGAGCTTGTTTGATTAGTTTTCAGATGTTGCAATTTTTTTTTATCCTTCTATTTGTTAACCATGTTGGACTCATTGAAATGGGGATGATGCACACTTCTTGGAATTGATTGTATCTATCTAAGCCTCCTCAAATTGTACGCACTTCTGAAATAATCCTTTAACCCATACCTTTATTTTTCTATATGTTTTAGTCTTCTCTCCAATTTTAAAGTAACTTCAAACCATTATTAGTTAAACATCATTTTGGAACCAACTTTCCTACTCTTCTTAATCTAGTAGATAGATTCTCTAAGGATGAAGGTAGGGACTTGTTGCCTTGTATCTCCTATATTTAATTCATTTCCATTTGTTAATTTGTTGTTGCTTCCTACTTATTGTTGAAGCCTAATTAAATCACCCCAATTTCTTTGCATCCCTAAGTCACATAATCAAACCTAATTAACCTAGTGGACTTCTCTCCTTCTCTTTTCTTCTTTTGTTCCACTCTCCTAGAGTTTCTCATATTTTCATGAAAATAAAGTGTTGAGTCCACTCTATCCCTCATCATTGTTGTAATGTGGCACCATACTCTAACTACCATGTAACATGTTGAAAATTTTCATGAGTGGAAAAAGTGTTGTTGAGCTAGACCATGAGCTTAGATATCAAATTCTTTTTATAGACCAAACAAATAACATGATAATTGTTTCGTAGTTCTAAGACAATAGTAAAATACCTATTGAATTACATAAAAACATTGGCATAGTGTGAACCTTAGAAATAAATCTCATTTGGATAGATATAGTAGATAGTATAAATTGGAAAACCATAGACATTAGAATATAGCTATAATTAAATCCTAACAATAAAATCCATACTGATAGCACAAAATATAACTCAAAGGAAACCAAACTAACTAGCTTGAAGTGAACCTCCATCTTTACAAATGGCATTCTCAATAATGGTTTCCCCGAAAAAGATCATATTCCTCATATTGAGATTGACCAACTTCGAGAAATCCTTGTGAAAAACCACCAAGTATTTGGTGATTGGATTGAGGGTGATTTCAAGGAATTTCAGCATGTCATAAACATGGTCTTTGTATTTCTTATAGGAATCTATCCTAGAAACTACGATGTGCTTGGAGTGCTAATGTATATCCTATACCTTGAAGAGAGTTTTCCTTTGCATTATGTGATTGGGATCCCTAATATGGGTGTACTAAGGTTATTCTTCATCCCAAATAATTTTTTCCCTCTCCAGTTTGGTCTCGCTTTTCAATAGCCTTAGCTTCTGGTAAGTTTCATTACATTTTCTATCATGGAAGGAAAATTTTATCTTTGCGTTCATCTTGTCAAATTGGAAGAAACGTATTTGTTTAAAACCAAAGAGTAATCCTTGGAAACATATTTCCTAGATGTGTTAGAACCTAAGTCGTCAAAAATTGGAGTGACGTCCCTAGTTTGACATTTCCTTGTCTTGCAAACTTGCTTCTTGGTATTTTTTTGAAGCATTGTAGAAGAAAGATAATAAAATGACTTGGGGGTATTTTCCTACCCAGGTCATCTTCATTATAACATATTAAAAATAAGTTGGCATGATCCATATTCCTTCAAATTTTGTTTATTGGTGGAGTATTGTGTTAGGAGGAGGTAGAATGACATGATCTAGGTTGATCAGAGTACAATTCTCAAAGGGATTAGGATTATCATAAAATTGAGGCTCTATTGATGTGCTAACTTGATGTAAAATTTTTTTGCATGCTTGATCTTTATGCCCACAGGAACCAATGATATCCATTCCATGTTATAAGTCATCATGGTATCTTGTTGGAATATTGAGTAGGGACCGAAAAAACACTTTTGTTTCCTGAAATCATGCCATAGATCCTAGATATTAATCCAACCCTAGATGACCACCTCTCCCCATGGCATTGGTAACACACCTTCTTTATATGGTTTGAGAAATTTGGGATGGCTATAAATACGTGAACCTCACACGAAGTAAAGGTTCCACAAAAATAAGTAGAAAATACCCTAAATGAAAAAGAAAAAATTGATTATGTGTTCAAAGATAGGTCAGTATCCTGACCCATCTAAGTGAGGCCCTTGAGGATTTCTTTTCAAATCCTTTTCCCTTTAGTACTCTCCATTTTCCACCAGATCAATATATATGCTACACGGAAAACATGGTTTAGAGGCTTTTAGTGTTACAAGATTAGTTAAAATTCATAAAAAAAAACATCCATCAAAATATTCATGAAAGGTCACAATTTTCTTTTCCTTGGTGTGTTTTATGTCGAGAAGCTAGAGGATTTCTAGACATGCCTAAAGAAATATACTCTCTAAATTTAAGAGAGGGAGAAATGGGTGGCTTTCCCTTGAAATTCATTATAAATATGGTCAAGGGGAAGGCATTTGCATGGGTACAAGGCTTCACAATGGTGACCATTAAAGGGCTTCATCTAGATGAGCACAAGGGAGGGAGAACCAAGAGGTTAGAAGGGGTTGTGGGGGATATTCTTTGGAACTTGTGATAAAATTCCATAGTGTGGCATTAAAAGAGCTAGGGTAAAGCCCTGGTTGTTTTGGTGAGGGTATTATAACTCCCCATTGTGTATCCACATAGCATTGAACTTTCTTAACCTCATATAAATGTCATATATTTAGATATTAATTCCAAGATGTTATTTGTTTGGTGTATCCAAACTTTTTTAAATGGGCATGGTAGTTATTACATGGAAGGTGGTACGATTTATTCTTATTATTTTTAGTTACACTAAAGAGGAGAGAGGCGGGTAGAGGAAGAAAACATACTCACTTTGTAATCAATCAACTATTATGTTACTATACCCTAATAACAGATGACATGTAACATTGCATAAATAACAAACTTAAGCCAAAAGTAATCCACAAAGAATATTTAAATTTTCCGCCTTATCTTTCAATAGCAAAACCTTATGAATTGCCCATAAAATAATCCTCACAAAACATTTACTCTCACCCTAAAAGGTGTTGCAATTGTTATTATTATTAAAATATAATAATATCAAGATTTTCTTTTTAAACAACATATCAATAGATATATTAGTGCATCTACCTTTAATATATAACATGCAATACTTTATTATTATTATTTTATATAACATGTCATGTTTTATCTTAAATAACAATTATGTGTCTTATATTTCTTTTTAAATAACATATAATATTAGCATCATATTTTAAATAGTGTAAATGTTAATCACTTTCCATATAAAATTTAATCGATAAAGACCATGACTAAAAAACCCTAGATTCATAAACCCACCATCAAAATCGTTAATTTTTTTTGCTAAAACTATCTTAATACCATCTTGCAACTATCTTTGTAACATCCTCCCCACATTCTATTTAAGTGTAACATCCTTCCCTATAATATATCCAAAAAAATTCAATTTTATCTATATCAAATACAATTATAAATAAATTTTATTAAAATTTAATAGCTATAAAATTAATGTTTAAACTTAATATATATTCATGCTAGAGTGAAACCAAGATATATATTGTGTAATATCTAACAGTAAAAGTAAAACTTTATTTTGATATACTTTTAAATGTCGAGAGGTGTTGATAATTGGTGAAATGATTCCACCATCGAACGTGGGTAATTTAAGCGTTTAAACGTTGAATTTGATTTTTTTGTCTTGCTGCCAATTTAATCCTTTAAGCATTGAATTTGTCAATTTGATTTTTTTTGTCTCACTAAATGGCTAATTCTTTTTGTTAAAATCTAATGTTAAATTATGAAATAAACTTAAATGGAAAGACTTGTCCACAATTCGCAAATTTAGAATATCAAAGAAAAATAAGCAATGAGAAATTCACCGTTATCATATTTGAATTTTTTCCTCTGCTAGATAACTTAAAAAAGATCATCTACAACATCGATTACTGCTAGATAATTAAAAAAGCATAATAAAATCTACCGTTAAAAAAACACAATAAAACCTACCGTTTGATCGTAACTATAATCCTAGCCAACAGCTAAATTTGAATTTCGGATCAATTTATACCTTATCCTACATAAACCAAATTAGTTTAATAGTTGTATGAATTGGCTAGCTCATCCGCTCCTCCTTTCTGCTTTTTGCTTTGGGCTTGTTCGCCCGCGCCTTTCTCCATGTTAGGCATTGTAGTGTAGGGTCCTGTTATGGAGCGCTCTCATTGTGCCGTATATTTTTATGTGTTCATGTTTGAAGCGTGAATTGTTTGAGTCATTTGATAACTGAGAGAACAGAAATCGTGGCAGAACTCAAGACACATTTGAGACCATTCAAAACCTTTGCAGCGCATATTAGATGATGGTGGCATGGAGATTCGAGGGGCTAACCTGATTTGCATATGCCTTAATTCCTTGATGGTGAGTTTATTGGATTAGTGTTCATAGAATTGGATATATTAGCAAGTGGATTAAACAGTATTTAGGCCTTTAATTTAATTGTTTCCTTATCCCTTGTTATATTTTAATTTCATTAGATAAAGAAGTAATTGAAATTAATCCTGAAAAATTATCTCTGATTTCATTTGATTTCTGTTATGTTTTAAATTTAATTTCTGAGGAGCAAGGAACAGATCAGTTTTTATGTTTGGAAGATCTTATATGCCATACAATAAAATGGTAAGTTCTCTTTAATGATTTTTTTCCTCTTTTTATTCAATTAATTTTATGGTATTCATTTTATTTTTTTTTTGGTTAATTTTGTATCAAGGATAGAAGAGTTTCCTCTTCTTGATTTAATTAATTTTATGGAATTTTTTTTTTCTTTTTTTTTGTTAATTTTATGTCTAGGATAGAAGAGAATTTCAGAGAATTTACTTGTTCATGGCTTGGCGCACTGATTCTAGAAATATTATCCGCTTACATTTAAAAAAAATAAAAATGAAAATGGTGGAATTGCCTACACAATCAAATGAAAATGTAGAAGAAAACGAATCTATGCAACATAAGAAACATGTAAATTAACCTATGGTTTCCCTCTCATAGTTTCCCAGATGTATAATTTCCCAGATATATAAACTTAGAAAATTAAATTAGATTGATTGCAATGTAATAGATTAGTAGATTATATAGATAGAGTATATTTCACATTCATTCTATTCATGGCTCGAGTAGCATAACGATTAGTAGTAACACTAAAAAATGAGAAAGGCTTTCTAGTGCTAACCCGAGCATATCAATGTTGGCATTTGTTAGAGGTTGCTTTGACCAATTTTCCCCGGTCTCTTCCTGTCATTTGGTGCTCTGCTGTGCATGTAGTACACAGTATGAGCAAGTAAACAATAGTTTGGTATGATTTTATTCAATGTCCGTTAGTTTAAGTGCGCCTTTTCAAACTCTCAAATGTGTTAAATATAATGTAACCTCAACAGGGACTGTACACTGCCGGCTGGTCAACTGTCCTCGCCAGCTGTACTTTATATTCTTGTTTTGCTTGAGCCTATTTAGCTCAGCTATTTCCCTTTGCATAGGACAACTACTTCAGAACTTATTCATTAGCTTCTTCATGTACTCGTTTTGTACTCTTCTTCATATATTCTAATATACTGTTTTCTGTTCTATTCTTTCTATCTGCATTCTTGCTTCACAATTTATCATGGTATCAGAGCTACAGTAGTAAGCCTCTTCACACAGGCTGGAGAGAAACACGATCCTCAAAGCTTCACGGATATTGAGAGCATTCGACACAGACTTTTCACAAGGCTTGGAGAGTTGTCCATCATACTCTTGAAAGATCCTCCCAGGAAACTTCAACGAGGAAGTTGTCAACTCATACTCACAAAAGATCGTTGTAAGAAGCTCATGCAATGTAGCAGATCATACTACACTCAAAAGTTTCAAGGAACAGAAACACGAGAAGTAAGAAGAGATCGAGAAGGAAGAAACAGTAAAGATTCTTGTACAACTTTCAAGAATCCTCAAAGATTCACGAAGAAGAGCTGTAAGAGGCGGGAACTCTTGAAGAATTCAAAGCATTTGGTCAAATTTGTGAAAGATAGTTGCAGAAAGAAGAAGCGTCTAAAGCATCTCGGAAATCGCTCAAATCTGTCAAAGATTGCAGCAGAGAACAAAGTTCTTGTGAAATTCTTTCAAATCTTTGAAAGATTCACGAATTTTTCTTCCGCAGAAGAAAATCCTTGCAAAGGCAGTAAAGAACGCGTCTCAGGTTCAAAGAAAAACCATCGCGGCCATAAGATTTGTCCTACGAACAGATCCGAGGTGGAAATCCAGTTCAGAAGGGACGAAGAGAGCATGGAAAAGGAAAAAAAAATTCAGGTGTTAGATCTTCTACAGAGGACCGACAGCCGTTGGATCAACGAGAAAGTGCATGAGGTTTAGTCCTCTGGAGTGCACAAGAGAAATTTTGACTTATGAAGTCGCGAAATCCCAAAATCATCTGGACCATCCATCAAGTAACACGTGGCGAGATCTCGGCATTTCACTGACTCGCAAGGTGTAAAGGTCAGAAGATAGCCGTGAGAATTCGCGAATTGCGAAATCACGAGTCATTCTAGACCGTTGGATTGTGAAAGATCATGAGCCGTCGATCTTATCCCATCGCAAAATCAGGGATCGGGAGTTGGACGAGCGAAGGAGACTGCTCTCCAAAACCCCGATACGTGAAATTCTGACATCACAAATCGCGAAATATCGAGAGGATTGTGAGCCGTCCATCTTAGAGGACAAGTGGCTGCAGATCCAAGTGCCATCATTTTAGCATTTTAGAGTTCGGGATATCGGAGGTCTTGTTGACGAAAGGTCAGGACACTCCACGGCGAAAGTCCTGAAATCCCGAAAAGATCACAGCCGCCCATTCATTTGGACACGTGGCAGACATCGAAGAAACTGTCAACACTTCAGCTACCAGTGTTTCAAGTTGACAGAGTTTTTTGTGTCATCGGGGGTCACAAATAGTGAAATCCCAAAACGCAGGAGGACTTTCCATCCGGAGGAGATGCGTGGCAAAAATCCACGATCTCGAAAATTTTCCGAAAAAGTGATTTCGGCAAATCGGCAATTCGGACTTCGCGTTTTGGAAGTGCAGCGTGACGAGGAATCACGAGTCATGAAATACCGATTCGCGAAATATCGATAGGATCTAGACTGTTAGATCATCAACGGATCTGGACCGTTGATTGTCCAACAGGAACATTTCGGCATTTCGGCATTTGAAGTCCCGCAAGCGAAGGCCACCAACATTTCGGGAATCGACTTTTCGGGAGTCGAGAGACCAAGAGGTTGCTTGTTTGAGTCACGAAACCCTGAAAGGGACTGCGGTCATATCAGGAGAGGTCATGTGGACCAGAGGTATGGCCCAAGGGGCTAACTGAAGTTAACACCATTTCGGAAAATCGGCATTTCAGAGTTCACGGTTTCGAAAACTCTGGGACAAGAATTATAAACTTCTGAAATAACGAATCGTGAAATCCTGAAGGGATATGGACTGTCAAATCACAGGAAGATCTAGACCGTTGATCTGTGTTTCGGCATATCGGGGATCCCGCATATAGAGGATCAGGCTACTTCATATCACGAAGTCTCGATTCTCGAAATCTCGAAAAGGCTTTTGAAAAGGGCCTTTCCAACATATTTAGTATTTCGGCAAAGTTGAAAGACAAAGAACCANCGCTTTAACATCAAGGCGTGTGGTCACATTTCCCGGTGACTAAGGCCAAACTCAAGTCGTTAAGCCCTCTTCAACACTTCGACAATCAGAAGTTGGAGAGTTCAAAGCTCTCCTCTAACAGAGTTCTGAAATCACTGCAAGAAAGCAACACACCTAGTTTTACGCTTGGGAGACAGGTAAATACAAATTTTTCTTTCTGTTTTGTTCAATTTTTTTAAATATGGCATCGTCTAGCAATTTAGGACCAACTCAGGGTCCAATTATTCTTGGAAAGAACTATGAGTTCTGGTCTCTTCGGATGAGATCATTCTTGCAAGCACAAGAGTGCTGGGATCCTGTGGATCATGGATATGTGAAACCAAGTCAAGAAAACCTGTCCGCCATGACTAATCAGTAGAAAATTGCTCAAGAAATGTAGTGAAACAAAGAAAATAAAGCTAAATTTTGGATTCAAAATTTTGTTGATGAGTCGATTTTTTCAAAAATCACAGGCGTTGGTACTTCAAAACAAGCATGGGACATCCTTAAATCTTCCTACCAAGGAAATGATGGGATCAAAACAATTAAACTACAGACCTTGAGAACGCAATTCGAGACTCAAAGGATGACAGAGTCCGAAAATGTGGATTAGTTCATGACCATAGTCATGGGCATCGTGAACCAGATCAGATTGACTAATGAAACCATCACTGATGAACGCATTGTTGAGAAAATCCTCAGAAGTTTACCAAAGAAATTCGAAATGGTTGTAAAAACAATCCTTGAATCCAAGGATCTGTCAAGTTTTTCAACAGATGAACTAATTGGTTCTCTGGTGACACATGAGACCAGACTGCATCTCACAGTTGAGTCAATCTCTAATTCTTTCAAAACTCAATTCTCCTTCATCAAAGGGAGAGGTAGAGGAAGAAGAAGAGGTCACCAAGGAAGAGGGAGTAATCAAAGTAACCCTCACTCCAGTGGAGGTACCATAAAACAATATCTAAATCAAAATTTCCAAGGCCAAACACATCAACAACAAAATCAACATCAGAATTTCTAGCCTCAAAGAGGTAGAGGGAGAAGATCAAATGACAAAAAAAGAATACAATGCTATTACTGCAAAAAGTATGGGCACTATGAATCTGAATGTAGGAAGAAGCAAGCAGATCAACTCTCGAGTAGAGCACATGTGTCAAATCACACAGGAGAAAACTCAGGAGGGATGTTTCTTTCGTGCCACAAGACTGAACAACAACCTAAAGATCTTTGGTTGATGGACAGTGGATGCAGCAATCACATGAAAGGTAACAAAGATTTACTTTCATGCATTGATTCTTCAATCTCATCTGATACTACACTTGGAAATGAATACTTAGTCAAAGTTCAAAGAAAATGAACTATTCCTATTCTTACTAAACAAAATGTAAAGAAAGACATAAACAATGTCTATCATGTTCCAGATCTGAAAAATATTTTTCTAAGTGTAGGAAATCTCATTGAACATGGCTATAAGGTTCTTTTTGAGGGAGCATCTTGCAAGATATATGAAAAAATCCCAAGCAGAAAATTGATTTATGAAATCCACATGACTCAAAATAGGATGTTTCCCCTTACCCTTAGAACTGTAAATTTGATTCAACCATATGCACAAAGTGCATCCACCCTGAATGAAACTATGGTTTGGCATACATGATTTTCACATATACCATTTAAGAGTCTAAGTCTTCTTCATAAGAACTCCATGGTCAAAGGTCTTCCTATCTTTAAAGAGAAAATCCCCCCATGTGAGTCTTGCATACTTGGAAAACATAAGAGAACTAGTTTTCCACAGTCTTCCAATCAAGCCAAACAACATCTTGTACTTGTTCACACTGA